>PIJE02000083.1:25000-27500 GCA_002895965.2 Coryphaenoides rupestris | reverse complement strand
CCTATTACCTGTCTCCTTCATGGAAATGATTTAATTTAGATTCCAAATCTGTTTCTCTGACATCAGGATGACATGCGATGGCATTTAGGTGTGCCAGGCCTCCCGGAGGTCTCAGGCCAGTCCTCTTTGCTAAATCTCATTACCAACTTGCTCCTGGCCTCCCCTGGCCTCTCTGCCTCTTGACACTCGGCCCAACCCCTTTTCGACACGACGTCCAATCAGAAGCGGTGACCCGTTAAGGGAACGGCCCACGTCCACAGCTACAGGAAGCAGCCCGTTCGTAGAGTCGAGGAGACGGGAGGAGACTGATAGGCTCAAACAAAAAACACACAGCATGCTTCTGTTGACAGAGAACAGTGAGAGTATAGTGTGGGTAGTTTGCTCTCTTCAGTGAGAACCGTCACATTCATGGGAACAGGGGAGGACCCGGAGGTAAAATCGAAATTGACGCAGGCACTGAACCTGCAGGTTTCACTTCTCGGTGGGTCCCTGGAGTTACGCCAATCACCCGACAGACCAGAGAGGCACAAATCCCTCTGTTGTCTGTCTCTTCTCAAAATGGGATCTTTCCTCCGTGGAAAAAACGTTCTCTGACACTACTCAGGCTCATGACAACTTTCTATTTTTCCCCCTTTTTGTCAACTTAACGTGATTGACGAGGGGTGCATGGGACAAACATATTGACACTGGATCATATATGGTGGTGCTTCCTATTGTGATACTTCAAAACACGCTGGCACTCTGAACGGATTCCCCAGCATTAAGCCTGCTGAGAGTTCAGTGAACGGAAGTTAACTAAAAAGAAGACGAGGCGCTGACAGAGGGGGAAAATGGCAGACAATGAGGGAAAGCAAAGTCTGAATCAGAATCAGAAGAATCAGAATCTGCTTTATTGCCTTCGTTTTTACAAACAAGGAATGTGCTTTTGTGATATTGGTGCATAACATTGAACAATAAACAGAAAGTAATAATATAGAAATTATAAAAAGCAGAGATATAGAAACAGAGTTATCCTTCAAGTCAAAAGTTATTATTTCTCACAGTTCCTGCTTTTTTTGAAACAATTTAGGGTTATTTATTCCACAGATATTGCAATGGATCGTAGATGAATTGTCTTGCAGTGTACACGTATGTATCACTGTATTGTGGGCAAGGTATCAAGACAGTATTGTGTCGTTACTCTGTGATTTTCAGCCCCTTGGTGATGACACAACACGTGCATATTCATGTTGTACTGTCTTGTATACCACATCTCCTGCTCATATTTCAGAGCAATGTTTTAACAAAGTTTCCGGCGGCATGGCAACAAGTCCGGATGGATTCTGAACTTGAACTCGCAGTGGCCGACCATGGGACAGCGTCAAGGGGACAGTGTCTCTATAAACCCTTAATGCTTAATCTCCGCTAACCAAACTATTAGCAGACCTGCCGTGTGGACAGTGGTGGAGGACGTGCTCAGATGTCTTCCTTTAGTCAAAGCAGTCATGCCACACTGTAAGAATACTCGGTAAAAGTACCCGCATTACTCAAGTGCCACTTACACAAAAGTACAAAAGTATTAGCTTCAAAATATACTTAAAGTTCCAAAGGTTCATTCATTAGGCAGGCCTGATTCTGAATAATATACTGTGTATATTGTATTAGTATATAGTATATATTTGAGTATACTTATTGATGCAGTAATGTGTTCATCGCTTTACTGTTGTCGCTGGTAAATGTGAATCTAATTTTAATTTATTTATATTTTATATGACTTTACCTACTGCTGGTTAGCTGGTGAATTCCCCCTTGGATACCAATAAAGTCTCATTGATACAATAATATAATTGATATTTTTAATAATATTTTGTATTGTAATTCTTATCTACTAAAGTAACGTAAAATAAAGTAACTAGTAACTAAAGCTGTCAGGTATATGTAGTGGAGTAAAAAGTACAATATTTACTTCTGAGATGTAGTGGAGTAGAAGGATAAAGTAGCAGGAAATAGAAATGATAGTAAAGTACAAATGCCTCAGATGTGTACTCAAGTACTGTCCTTGAGTAAATGTACAGTACTTAGTTACTTTCCACCTCTGCCTATGGGACACTGAATGATGATTCCCTGCAGTTCTAGATGCGTGATGCTTCTGTAATGCTTCAGAGTACTTCGTTCCCGTCTCCCGGACAAAACATCCCTCCTCACGGTGTTGTTTGTCCTGCTAAGAAGTAGTTTCAAACTTCTCTTCTCTTCTTCTCTGACTTCATACGGTACACATCATGACATGTGAACATCACCGTGCCCTGGCTTTGGTTCAGACACACTGTGTACGTGAACAGCCGGAGAAAACAGAAAGTCCTAAAACTGGATGTTTAAAATGGCGGGGCAGGCGCTGATGCTAGCACAGAGCGCAGGTGAGAGAACACAGAGGGGACGGGGGGGACGGGGGGGGGGGGGGAGAGAGGAGGGGAGAGGGAGAGGAGAGGGAGAGAGAGGGAGTAGAGAGAGAGGGACGGAAGGA
>PIJE02000083.1:0-22500 GCA_002895965.2 Coryphaenoides rupestris | reverse complement strand
AATATTAAATAGCCTACGTCTTTCTAAAGTATTATGTACAGCAGAAAATCTAACGGCATTACCATGGTTACCATCCATATGATATTTCAGTTGTTTTTCTGTCCTGCTGCGTTTTGATTGTAATTTAAGACCTTCTCCGATAGCTATACAGCGAGAGCGCACACATGGCTGTCCTTCAGGCGATTTGGTAATGCTGCTTAGCGTTATAATAATATTATACACCATGATATTCAATAATATGCAGGTAGGGGGCGGGGGGGGGGGGGAGCTCGGTGACATCATGGTTTTTAATCTCTTCGTCTAATTCTGACGTCCTTCCATATTCTGGTGACTGTGTTGTTCTTGGCTGGGTTATGTCCTTCCAGTCACCGCTAATCCTAATCCATTTGGCACTCACTCCGCCGCTCAATATGGCCGAGGTGGCCAAGAGCACAACACTGGTAAACGCAGCCTCCTCCTCATCACGGTGCCAGTCAACTAGCCAGGAACCTGTACCCTCCAAAAGGATGTCTGTACTGCGATCCTGCTCATTTCTCTACCTCTTGCCTTTTGAATGAGTTGCCCCAGACCCCAATTTAGAACTAGAAGGACGCTGCCAGCCAGTCTATGTTGACACCAGGGTTCGGTCGTGGTTATGCTTGGATCTTGGTTGGTTTGGGGTATAGGTTTCGGCCTTAGCTTCATATTAGCTCGATTTCCACAAAGGTAAATGCGAGCATATTCGCATCAGTCTCCGGCTTATATTACAAGACTCATTTGTACTACTGATGCTAAATTTGTCGAAAGCAACAATTTCCACTAAGCTGGTAATTGGTTCGAACTAACAACGCAATTATTATGAATTATTATTGTTCTTTCACCTAAATCTGGAAGGGCTGCTGTTTTATTGTGTCAACTCCGCAGCTTTTCAGATGAAAAAAAAAGTATTCTGCCTCCCAAAAGCTACGGTGGGCCTCTTTTGTATTCTGCTTAGTGCCCCAATTGAACCACAGTGCTGCTAAATGAGCAGACCTGATCTTGTTCTCACAAGAACCTATCATTCACCGGTTTGTTTGGCAAAGCTGTTGTCTGCCTCAGGCCTGACTGTGGTGGTTGTGTGTTGTTTGCCACGCAGAACGTTTGGACTATAGCTGAGCCCGTTATAACAAATGCACTGTATGGTCGACAGCAAAATGCCACCACGGATGTTGCCAGACTGCCTGCCCGGTGCGCCGGCTGGGTCTACGTCAACGGAGACGGTGGCGTTTCGGGGTCAACTGCTCTCCGTAAGCCCATTGCTGGGGTATTACGTCTTCAGACATTAGACAGTTAAATGGATCGGGCCAGGATTAGCCGCCAGCAGTCAGAAAGCAACAGAAGATCTGGCGGGGCTGAGGCCGCGGACACGTTAAGGAAATGCGGATAGGTTGACTGTCCACGCTAACTCGGACCGCTTCGGAGGTCGGTCTGGTCTTATTGTAAGTCGCTTTGGGCAAAAGTGTCTGGGAGATGCCCTTCATGTAAATATAAATGTGAAAGTCTGCATCAAGGACATGTTTGCAACATTGCATTACAGAAGACATATTGCACTTGATGTTTTGATATGGTTGAAATGATTGGACATTCATTGAGGAGATGTTAGTGGTATTTTGATTGGTGGCTAGAGGTTTATTACCAATTGGAAAGCTCATGATATTGTGAGTTATACTCTATTGGCATGGGTGGCCAAACTATAGCCTGATGTGAATTTAGAAAAATAAATTACAATACGGACTTGAGCATATTTCATTGAGTAAATAAAAAATAAATAAAAGTAAATAAAAAAGAGTTTGTGTTGAATTAATTTAAAATGAAAATTTAAGAGCAGCAGAAACAGAAATGCTGTTTGTAATATGTGGGCACAACAATAAACTTATTATTATTATAACGTCAAATGTTTAGTGTGTTGCATAGTTATTTTGAGAGAAAATACATTTTCTATGGCACATGGGGTTTTCTGGCTTAGAAACACTGATTTTCTTGGAGTGTAACTGGTTGAAAAATACACATTTACTATCGTTTGGCCCGTGACTCCTTATATTTTTCTGTATATGGTCCACAATCCAAAAGGTTTTGCACACCCCTGCTCTAGGGTATATGGTCTGCAGCGGCCACCCATAGTTTCTGTGATTGGTGCACCTTTATATACAGCAGTATATAAGGTACATTTTCTGCTCCCATGCTAGTTATATGTCCTCATCACACAGAAAAATGCAGGACGATGCATTTTGCATTCTCCAGACTTTTTTTATGCTTTCTGTCCCAAATGGCTTCATGGAAATTGGAAAAAGGGGCATTTGTGGATTCTGCACTCTCATGGAACACCTTATGTGGAGTCCTTAAGATGCCAATGTTGTGGATTTGGCTCAGGAGATTTCTTTTGAAATATGAGTTTCCTATGATTCTTCTTTTCTTCTTCTGTTTAATTTTGTTTCCTTTGTTTTTTCTGTCTGACTATGTTTTTTTTCAATTTAATCTGCTCCCTGTCTTGGCCTGGTCTCGTTTGAAAAGTAGATTCGTAATCTCAATGGAATAAATAAAGGTTATATTAAATAAAAAAATCTATATTTAATTTGTAATTATTAGTCTTTGGAATTTAACTCCAGTTATCTCTTGTCTAAATAAACAACAACAAAACAGAGCCAAGATAGTCTATAGCTTATCTGTTTTTCAAATCCTAGTTCGAGTTACTTTTAATTTTCCCTCTTTGTGAAACTTCCAGAACCTGGCTAACTAATTTACCCTTCATCTTCTGCACACGTGAAGTACTTAATCTGTCTTCTCTCTTTGTGTCTTTTCCACAGCAATGAGAATCCCAAACAAGCGACAAGAGTCACATCAAGTAGGTACCACTCAGACACACAGGTCGGTCTCCAGAAGACCTCATTCCACCCAGCCTGCCATGGGACCTCGTCTGGCGGCCATCTTTGTTACGTCTCAACTGAAAAAGTCAACTGAATTCAGTTCCCGCCTAAGTTAACCCAGCTAGCGCTTAGCACCAAGATGGCTGCTCGGGGAATAAGTTCCACGGTTGTTTTCGTGCTGACATTGCGTATCTTAGCATATCTCATCTGGCACGCTGCGACTTTGTAAGTTGTGAGTGTGCAGCCATAGAAACACACACACACACACACACACACACACACACACACACACACACACACACACACGAACGCACACACACAAAAGATGAACACACACAGAAGGACGCACACACACGCACACACACAAAAAATGAACACAAACACAATTAACAGACAGCACACACTAACACACACACGCACACACACAGCACACAAATGAACACACCACAGAAGGACACAACACACACGCACACACACACACACAAAGGCACACACAGACACACAAACATACACACACACAAATTAACACACACACACACACACACAAAGGCACACACACAGACACACACAAATGCACACACACACACAGGAATGCAGGATCACCACAGCTGAAAAAGTGCAGGAGAAGACCCGTACGGGAGCGGTGTGTGTAAATCATTTAGTAGCGGCAGTGATGAGATGATGATGTAACGGTATTGATGAACACAGATAGAGAGAGAGAGAGAGAGAGATCAGCCCCAAGGCAGAGAAACCCACACTCCTGATGAGTCATGGAGATGATGCAAAACATCTGGAAATAGAAAGGAGCCCGTGCATTCTGACCCCATTTGTGTGTGTGTGTGTTTGTGTACATGATTAATGTGTGTGTCTTTATTTGTGTTTGTGTGTATGTATGTGTGTGTGTGCTTTTTCTGTGCTTATTTGTGTGTGTGTTACTTATTTGTGCGTGCGTGTGTGTATGTATGCCTGTGTGTGCATATTTGTGTGTGTTACTTATTTGTGCGCGCGTATGTGTGTGTGTGTGTGTGCATATTTGTGTGGATGCATGTGTGTGTGTGTGTGTGTGTGTGTGTATGTATGCCTCTGTGTGTGTGTGAGTGTGTGTGTGTGTGTGTGTGTGAGTGTGCGTGCATTGTTTAAATAGAACGTGATCGTCCACAGTCCTCTACTGAGGCTTCTGTGTTCTACTCACCGTTGTCCTGCTGCTTCTCTTGCTCTGTGTATTATTATATCATCTGTTGAAGATGTGCTACACTGTTTATCATGTGTACTGGTGTAAGAAGTGTGTGTGTGTGTGTGTGTGTGTGTGTGTGTGTGTGTGTGTGCGTGTGCGTGTGCGTGTGTGTTTGCGTGTGTGCGTGTGTGTTTTCAGCTCGAGGTGGTGGGTTCGGCTTAGACAGTGAGCAGATTATTTTGACGCCAGAAGATGAAAACCCACTCAGGAGAATACTGCAGGTAACATCTCCCTCTTTCTCTCTCTCCATTTTGCTTGTTTCCATTTTCAGCCTCTGATCCCGTCGCCGTCCACCGGTATCACTCCACAGCATGCCACACACAGCACACACACACACACACACACACACACACACACACACACATCGTAACTATATTCAACGACCTTGCATATGGGGTTTCATCTTACTCAACAGAGCTGTAACTTTGCTGTCTACTCACACTGTACCAAATACTGCAGTTAAAATCTGTTGTTTTTTGGGTGTAAATCTAGCACATTACATTTCCATGGCCATATATATTTCAACTGCAGTATGCTTGTTACAATTATATATTTCTTTAAAGTGTCATGTGACAGGCTTTATGTAGCCCAATAATAACCCTGCTGGGTTGTGAGGATTGTGTTCTTGTTAGATAAGCAAAGCCTGTCATTGTGAGACTATATGTTTTAACACTATTGGATGGATTAGCCCTATAATGCTCTTCCATGAGGCTTAGCATTTCGACCAAGCTGTTGTCGCCCCCTAGTGGCAGAATACAGCGCTGCATGCTATTTATGCCACGCCCCTCGCCTCCAGTGGTGGAATGCAACTCAAATAGTGTACTTTTATTGTTACATTGAGTTACTAGTTAATATTAACATACATTTTAAATCAAATAATAATGAATAAATTATGATGTATTACTATATATTAATCTTCCCAACAGTATACCATATACAGTAATTAAAATGAGCCCCACTATTACCAACTGCAACATTAAAGATGAATATATTGATCCATCAATAATTATAATCCAGTAAGCTATTCTCAAATGAGCCATTTTGCGCTTTTGCTTAAATGTAATTTGATGCTAATACTTAATTAGTACTTTTATCTAATTATGGTAATGAATGCAGGACTTTTACTTGTTACAGAGTGTTTTTGCACTGTGGTACTTTATTACTACTTTAACTTTAAGCGGACATATTAGGCCACAAAGTGTGAGTGTGTGATTAGCCATTGCATGCGGTTTCACAATTGCCACGTATACCGTCTAGCAGAGGTGTGGACTCGAGTCACAAATTTGATGACTTTAGACTCGACTTGACAAAATCAAAAAAGACTTGCAACTCGACTTTGACTTTAACACCAATGACTCGTGACTTCACTTGGACTTGAAGTGAAGTCAAAATTATACTGCGGCCCCATCGTGCACAAATGACACTTCATTACCCAGATCCACTTTGAACCAATCCGACAGACAGCATCCAGTCAAGTTGCGCGAGAGAACCATGAAGAACTAACGTTACAATTCAGAACGACGGAGCAATATTGGAAAAATGATACCAAAGATTATTTCATTTGCGTATAAAAACTACGCGGTGGTCAACAAAAAACTAATTGCAGAATGCAAAACGTGCGGGTCGAACATCACGGAGACAACTTCCAACTTTGTTCGACATTTGAAACTGCACATAGAACGGTAAGTCGAGGCTAACGTTAGATTGTTGACAAATTACATTGTTTTGCCAACAAGTTGATAATTAAATTAAAAATGCTAGTGCAGTGCCCGTTGGGATGTGCCCGTTCGGACCGGGACGATTTTCTCGACAACCGGTCCTCCGATCGACTTCGCACTCGACACTGCACTCCGTAGGGTCCTCAGCTTTAAAGTCGATCGGGTGAGTGTCTTGGCAGTGCCTGCCTCCAGTGCTCCGGTGGAGCGGGTTTTCAGCCATGGTGGCATCATACTGCGGCCCCATCGTGCACAAATGACTGACTGACTTTTGACCAATTTGGTCTTTTGCAAATGCAATGCATCATAGGGCCCTGAGATAACAGAAAAAACACAACCCTGTCGGTAAATGAAACTGTTTATGCATTTCACGTTCTCTCTCTCTCACACACACACACACACGCACACACACACACGCACACACACACACACACACACACACACACACAGTCTCCATGAATCACGTTTTGTCTCCCATCTCTGGGATCTGCATGTTTTTTCTCAGACATTCAGGCCAGTGTTCAAATTGTAGGCCTACTTGAAGGTCAGTAGCAATTGTTTTGATGTACTTTATAATAAATGATTGTAACTTTATGGCAGGATTTTTTTTAGGTGTCTAGAGTATATCAGTATATCAGAGAGAGGGACAGAGTGGAGGAATTGGTTAGTGTGGTATGAGGGGGGAGGGGTTTCATTGATACCTTTAATTGGAAAATAAGATAAAATGCTGCTTCTTTGTTTGGATTACTTGTTTTTTTATATTAAGTCGCACTTGTTTTAATGTGCTTTTGACTAAATGATTGTAATTAGTCTATATGACAGGAATAACTTGTGTGTCTAGAGCAGGCCAGCCGTTTTGTTTTTGTTGTCATATTGATGTGTCTTTCTCATGGCAACCCATGTATTTCCATGGAATTATAAAGTTTATTTGGAAAGTATTATAAAGTAGTAGTATAATTCATGATTTGTGTAAATTTAATATATTATAAGTGAAGAGCGCATTATGACTTGTTTAGGACTCGGGACTTGAGTGCCAAGACTTGAGACTTACTTGTGACTTGCAAAAAAATGACTTGGTCCCACCTCTGTCGTCTAGTGACATCACTAAGTGGTCGTATCCACCTAGATACACTCACACCTGGTGGTATAATAGGGGACCTTTAAAGCCATTGTAGAGCCTGTAAAAAAAAAAACCCCAGCATGGATTCGTGTTGTTTGCTTCTGATTCGGCGAACCACGGAAATAACATTTTCGTAATATCATATAATAACAATATAAAAAGTGGAATAACAGGGAACCTTTAGGCACAAGGTCTGAGCACTTCCTCCACCACTTCCTGTCTTCGCAGCCGTTCAACTGGCACCAGCCGGGGATGTCCCAGAGCAAGAGGAAGCTGCTGCAGTCCCTGATGGGTCCGTACGGGCCGCTCAGCGTCTCCTACAACGGGAAGACGTGCATCCTGTTCAAAGCCAAGCGGCTGGCCATCCGCTACCGGAACCACACGTTCATCGACCTGACGGAGCGCATCTTCAGCCCCGTCTCACCCGTCGACACCAAGGGCTCCATCTGCACCAAGGAGAAGGCCACGTGAGTGTGTGTGTGTGTGTGTGTGTGTGTGTGTGCGTGTGCGTGTGTGTGCGTGCGTGTGTAGGTGAGTGTGTGGAGGCAAGCGTGCCTATGTTGGTGTTAGCTTGCGCACGTGTGTCGGTGTGTGTGTGTGTGTGTGTGTGTGTGTGTGTGTGAGTAGATGTGTGTATACATGCATGACGGGACACCAGAACCCTCCCTCTCAGAACATCTCAGTGAATAGTTAGTTTCATATTCTGATTTTTATAGCAATATATTGGGGGGACATTTATAGCATATTTGAATAATGGGGGGTCCCCCAATATACAGTATATTAGAATTACTGCCTTGGTTTTATTACAAAAATGGACTGAAATGAAAATTTCTGAAATTAGATTTTAGACCATACATAAACTGTACATATAATGTGAAACAGGTATACAACATTTGCTATATTCCGAACAAAAGGCGAGTTAGTTATTCTACTCTATGTCTTTGTTTGTTCTTACAAAGGCTTTCATTACGGTTCGGAGATGTGGAGGACCTGCGAGGACTAGTGATCAGGTAAGATCTCCGCCTCCTCACCTCACTACTGTACACACAGCATGAGAATGACATCATCACCGTCCCTCTGTCTCCCTCTGTCCCTCTCTGCCTCCCTGTCTCTCTTTACCTCCCCCTGTCTCCCTCTGTCTCCATCCGTCTCCCTCTCCGCCCCACCCCAGGGTCCAGATGTCCAACACATTCTACGAGGCGGCGGGGCAGAACTGGTTCACCCTGGACAGCGTCCACATCCACTACAACTGGACGCAGGAGGCCACGTTCAACGCCAGCGAAATCTATGCCCCGGCCACCTCCTCCTACCACTGCCAGCACGTCAGCAGCTTGCACAAATACGACACCCTGCTGGTGCCCAGCTCCCACACGGACACATCTGCTAACTGGCACATCACTTTTACAGACTTCCAGGTATCGGAACCAGCACTACATGGACCGGGATGTTTGTGTGTGTGTGTGTGTGTGTGTGTGTCAATTAAGATAAGATGGAACTTTATTAATCCCGAAGGAAGTTGTTGAATCCCTGCATGTGTGCGTATGTGTGCGTCATTCCTAGTCGTCAACAAATTCCGCCACTAATTCTCATCTCCCCCCTCCCTCTCTCGCTCCTTCTCCAGATCCAGGCGTTCAACGTGCAGTCGGAGAAGTTTGCGTCGGCCAGCGACTGCGCCACCTTCCTGACGCCCGCCATCCTGATGGGCCTGGTGACCTCGCTGATCCTGCTGCTGGTGCTGGCCTACGCCCTGCACATGGTGGTGCACCTGAAGCACATCGACCGCTACGAGGAGCACAAGGCCACCGTCTACTTCCCCCGCAGCCCGGAGGCCGAGCTCCCCGACAAGAACAGCCTGTGAGGGGAGGAGCAGGAGAAGGAGGAGGAGGAGGAACTGCACCGCGACCGGTGTGGTAGAGATGGAAAGGAACTAAAAGACGGGGGGGAAAAAGACTGAAAGAAAGAGAGAGAGTGAGAGAGAGAGAGAAGAGGGGGATGCAAGTGGATAAAAAAGAGGAAAAGATTATCCGGCACAGAGTTTCCGGTGAAATGATTGATCGTTTGTCGACGTGTTCGATTGGAAAAGCATCTTTTGGGTGTTGTTAAGTTGAAGTTGTGATCACGGGACTGTGCCTTGGATATTCTTTCTGCTCTTTTTATGGACCTGCATCTTGGCATCCATTTTGTATTACGCCGAATGGATGTTTCAATACCCCTTACCCCAGATAAGCTTCATGATCTTAGGGGTCGAAGGTCAAAAGACAATACCGGGGACCCTGAAGGGCGACAGCATTACCCCGCTTCTTACCCCCAGCTAGGTGTACAAACAGGCATCGGCAACTTAGCGAACCGCAGCTAACAATGCTAACGACACACACACACACACACACACACACACACACACACCTGGTGTTCCTGGCTCTACATCCGCTCCACACGGCTTCTGTGTCACATTACAAGCATCCACGTCACACGTCCAAACTTTTTACACATCCAGCTTCCACCACAGTGATTCTATTCAAGTACAGCTTTCGATATTTAAACTTCCACATACCACTTTTTATAGCTGCGAACGCCATTAGCTGCATGCTATGATACGTTGACCTATCTGGCCTAGCACAGTGTTTCCTAATATTACAGATTACAGATAGTCTTGCATGACTTGCAGCTTCAAAGAAAAAAACAAAATACTACAATGTGGGAATGGATGAAGGAGGGATTGTTGCAGGAGGTTTGTCTGTGACGGAGCGCGGGGGGGGGGGGGGGGGAGTGGCGGGCGGGCGGGTGGGGAAGTATCAGGAACCACTGGTCTATAGCATCGAGTTGAACCGACCAGCACTATCAGCCCTTCAGAGCCTCTGGTGTCTCTCAACTGAACCCCTGAAAACGACTGCTGCTTGGACTCAACTGTGAAACGGCCTTTTTACAGCCCAACCAGACGGGGTACAGCGGGGGGGGGGGGGGGTGTGGGCGTTGGGTGGGTGTTTTTGGGGTGTTCTTAAAACTTAGCACAATATTGGTTAGCCCGCGTACGGCGCGCTAACCAAACAAACTCTCTCCACAAAAGACATCACAAAAGGGAACTATGCTGCACAAAGACGGTCGCCCGTCCGAAGGGTGGGCGGGCGACGGGGGGGGAGGGGGGGGGGGGGGGGGGGGTTGTGAGACGGGGGAACGGAAGTGTGGGAACGTCTGAGAACATCGGGGCACTCCGAGGAGAGCCGAGCGTATTTGGCGGAGGCGGGGTCACTGCAGGGTCGACAGGTCGACTGCCAAAGCGACCGCGACGAGAGGGGCGGCCATGACACGTGGCGAGCGACGGAGAAAGACAATACCCAACATGGAAGCTATAAGTTACAGCTATGTAAAACAAAAACGACAACAAAACAAAACGTACAAAAAAAATTACAGTGTACAGAAGTGTCACTCTGCGGAGGTCTTTTTTTATATTACAAAAATGTAACCATGAACTACTATTAGGTACAGGAAGACTATGCTAATCCTCATAACCAAAAAGGATACCAAGCTGTAGATACATTAATATCTCTATATGAGCATAGCGGTTTACTACTAACTTCAGATATTGCACAAATAATAAACATAGGTACAAGTAAGGAATTGTGCTATGGGGAGTGGGGGGGGGGAAATCAGGTTAAAAAGTAATAATGCATTTGAGTTTTCTACAAACTGTCTGTCTTATATTTGTCCGAGCTGTGCCAGACAATTGTAAGGTTTAATCCAAACTGTAAATTACAGTTACGAACCCTCGACCACCTAGAAAGACCACAATAAGGGAAACGCCGTCCACACATCTGGATGAAGGAATGCCGTCCGAACCTCTGGAACCGAGAGGCCATTAGAGACCAGGATCATTAGCAGCAGTTAATGAGTAGTAAGTCATCGCTACTGATCAACCAAGGAAAAAAAACTAACAAACATTCAGCATGACAGTAAATAGATATCTTAACATTCGATATGGCAGTTCTGTCAATCTGTAGCAGTGTGAAATGTTTTTTTTTCTTTTTCTGTCGTCATCAATGTATCCTACAAACTACGGAGAGGACGGTTTTGGAGGCGGTTTGTCCACGGACCAACTGGTGTAGATTGAACAATAAATGGTATTCGAAGACACTGGTGTGTGCATATATTCCGTATTGTGATTTACTTGTATGTTTCCATTTGGTTTCGATGTCTTTCTGTCCGTCTACTTTTGATCCGTGGCCCGTCGTTACCCGCGGTCCCGGTCGGCCACGGTCATCGTGTTTCGGGCCAACGTGCCGACATCTCCTCCTGAGCGCCATCTGGTCGCTCGTCTCACCTCTGCTGTCCTCTGACCTCACAAGTCGTGATCCCCTCGCTGGGACAGTTAACCGGTCTCGGCAGTCTCCAATCACACGCCTCCGTGCTCACTCGGCAGCCTATCACAGAGAACTACCAAACACCACGATACTGCTGTAATCCACGTCCAAATTCTGGTCATTTTAGAGGGCAAGCTGTATTCTTATGTGTATGGATGTAAATAAATCAACAACCTTTTACAAAGAAAGATACAAAAGTAATGCTACCTAACCACCACCTCACCACATGCTAGCCAAGTAGCTTTGCTGGGCTCCTCCCAACAGATACAGATACCAGACACAGATACCAGAGTGTTGCACCGATACCAGACCAGTTTACTGGAGAGTTGGCAAGATGTTGCAGGCAGCACAGGTGTTACATGTTAACATGCTAACATGACAGGACTCACTCCTATGTGTGTGTGTGTGTGTGTGTATGTATATATATATATATGTGTTGTGTGTATGGTATATATGTGTGGTGTGTGTGTGTGCCTTGATTGAGTGGCCAACGCACCACAGGTGTGCAGTCTCACCCCCAGAGCCTAATCAGCCCTGACCCGGGCCGGGTGAGGCTGCTTACACCAGCCACCCCCCGGCCGCACACACACTACACAATTCTATTTGTTTTGGAAAACACATCTAATTGCTTTTTTATTACAGGCATGATATTTGTTCTTCGTTTAGACCAAACTACTGTCTTTCAAGATTGGGCTGATGAAGAAAGTTTTTCTATATCATAATATTAACAATGAACTACGGCCACGGTGGTGAAGACCGAAGACAATGATGACATCAATCCTAAGAAAAAAGCAGAAGTTAAAGAGTTTTGCACTTAAGATATGCTACTTGAGTGACTCCGCCCCTGGCACCAGGTACATAACAACAGTAAGCCTTAATCAGGTACAACACCCACATAGTGATTACATTTGTCCCACTTTTGAAAGAAAGAGCAACATCACCATTGTTGTGCTTATATGCAAAATAAGACTCGATTGAACAATATTAGTGGCCACTACTATTGACTTTGACGTCCAGAACTTAGAAACAAATATATGATGGATGATTTTGTAACCAAATATCTATTTGTGCCTCCTAATAGAAATAAATTCAAATGAGACCAGATTTATATTTTTACTGGAATAGGACATTTATTCCAGGGCCGGCAGTAGTATGGACCCAAGTCCAAAAGAAAATCAAATATATGGACTGGAACGTATCTTCAACCTGTAAGTTCTTACTTACCAATACAACATCAAAGAATAACACACAATGTCATTGTTCAGTATTGTTCAGCAGTGAAGTCCATGAACAATTAAATCTCCCAAGAAACTCCCAATACTCCTCATGGTCAAGTGAATGTTTTAAACTCCATATACCATGGATCAAATATCTACAATGTTTATAACATAACAAACTCCAAACTGTACCTCAATTATAATTGAGTATTTGCATTTAAGTTTTATGATCAGCCATTAGTCATGACTTAGTGATTAGCGATTAGCGAGCGATTAGCGAGTGATTTGTTTTCTAACTTTATAACATGAACATTCACTCATACACAAGAAAATCACTTCTGCTAAACAAAACAAGTACAATCACATAGACACCATACATATGCTCACCTCGCAGGAAAACATCACAAAAACAGCGGCGGCTTGACAAAAATGGCGCTAGAGACCTGCTACACGTGTTGAGGTCAAGTGAACCACGTTCCCACTACTGTGTTTCTATGGGCGCTACGTGAACCTAAAGCAGTGCTCACGGTCGGGACTCTTAAAGAGACAGCGTGTCTATTACAGTTTTTCTCAGTTGCTAAAACACTAAACCCCATTCTCTGAACCAAATTCTCGGTGGCCTAAACTCATTTTTCGAATCAAACACTCTCTTGGCCAAACCTTAAACACTGTTCAGGTACTTGGACACAATTTGCAAAACTCATCCGCTCTTTTTTTGCCAAACCTTAAACACATTCTCAGTCACTAAACACATTTCACACTGTGATACACTTGTGTTGCAAAATTGTAAACACTGGCAGCAGAATGTGAACACAACTCCAACACAGCCGTCATCTGTTACACACAACAACTGAAAATTGAACACACATGTTTCTAATGATGTGATCAGACCAATTGGGCAGGATAACAGTCAGTTCAGAGTCCATCTACAATGGACGGAAACATACAGAGAGGCAGAGGAGGAAGAGTTTGTGTGAGAGGTGGTGGACGAGGAGGAAGGGGATGAGGAAGAGGCAGAGGAAGACCAAGATCAATCATTACTGATAATGATTGATCTACAGCCCCTTCCTGAATCCCAATAGAGGGGTTTTTCTCTGCGTGGCGGTGGAAGGTCTATGACCGACAACCCTACACCAGGGCAACTTTATTGGAGGCAATGGAACAGGCCTGTGATGATATAACTGTGGAGTCTTGTCAAGGCTGGGTTCGGCACACCAGAGGGTTTTTCCCCCGTTGCCTGGCAAGGGAAAATATTGCCTGTGACGTGGATGAAGTCCTCTGGCCGGACCCCGCACAAAGACATGATGTTGGAGAATGAATCTCAGTGACTTTGATTGTGCAGTAATGTGCTTTTCATTTAGTTTTTGTAGTTTTTGCTATGAAAGTGCTGAATGTATATATCACTTTGACTCCGAAAATGTTTGCTAAATGCATTTACAATAAACATTTTCTGTTAACTACATGCCCTGGATGCTGTGTCCTAAATAATTGTATGTAGTGTCTAACGAATGCTCTGTGGTGAATATATTTTGACTTGCTGTGTGTATGATCTGAACACATAGTTTGGTTTTGAACACAGGATAAGTGGTTTTGAGGTGATGGTTTGATTTTGATAGAAAAGTCTGGGGTTTTGTGAATGTAGTTTGAATTTTTGGATTTGTGTTTAAGGTTTTGAGAAAATGGATGGAGGTTTCAAGAAATGTGTTTTAGCAACTGAGACAAAAAAACTGTAACACTGTCACACTAACGTCACACTTATGGTGCATTCCACATACTCGGAAGTCGGAACTGGGAATGACGTCACACCCAAGTTGATCGCGTTCCAGTTAACAAGTCGGAAAACCCAGATGGACGCCTTGTTTTTACCAGTCGATAAATCATACCATAATAATCTGGCCTGTAAAACCCTTTGAGATTGTATTGTGATTACAGTTTTTCTCAATTGTTTGACAATTGTTTCCATTGTTTGGAACTTATGACACAATGACCACAACCTGTAACTCATGTGCCAACTCCCTAAACCAATTCTGCTGAACTATGAACACATTTCCTGCTTTAGACCCAGATTTCAATTCTAAAACACACTTTCTTCAAAACACTACACACAATCCTCTCGATTTTGCACACTTCATCAATGCCAAATCTCCTTGTGTTTAGACAGAACACACAGCCATTCAATTGGCAAAACTTTCATTTCCAAGGCTGTTGTGCAATCAAAGCTTTAGCAATATAAGGGCCACAGGTGAGCTCCTGGTTTGGAGAACAATGGATTGAAGTGAGAGGTGATCAGAGAGGCAGAGGAGTGAGAGTAAGAGGAGGACGAGGAAGAGGAAGAGGAGGACGAGGAAGAGCAAGAAGGAGAGCCATTATCTCTGATGAGATTCGGGCCACTGTGGTCGACCATGTGGTCAACCATGGTTTGACCATGCAGGAGGCTGGCCAGAGAGAACATTGGCTGTGGTGTCGATGAGGTCCTGTGGCCAGACAGGAACCCAAGACAGGATGTAGCCTAGTTTTTTTGTCCTTTTTTTACTGTATTTTACATTTTTCTTTCTTTGTTTCTTGACTCTACTGGCCTATTTTCTATTGTTTGTTCTGTGTAAATCATTTACACATCCAGTTGTGTTTGCTGTGATGTATAGGCTACAGCAGTTTTGGAGAAAATAAATATTTTTGTTGTTACTGTATATTTGTGTGTTGTTTTACATTTGAGTAAAAATATTATACAGTTATATTTTACAACAGGAGTAAGCGTACACTAAACACTGAACATGAAAAGGCATAATGCTCCTGATAAGGCCTTCATACTGGTGTTTTCCCATTCATAGTAGTGTTTTCCATTCAGCACATCAGTGTTCAATTGGTTGTTAGAAATGTGTCCTCATATGATGGTCTGTGTGTCGTTTGAACACAAAATACCATTTTGAGACATAACATTGTTTTGAAGGCAAAGTAGCATTTTGCAGGAGATATGTAGGGTTTAGCATTTGTGTGTGTGGTTTTTGGATTTGTGTTTAGAGTTTTGAGAAAATGAGGTATGCTTTCAAAAAATGTGTGTAAGCAATTGAGAAAAACTGTAAGTGCTAAACAAATAAAATAGAATTTAATAACAATGTATTATGCAGCATTTTGCACATACAAACACCGTCGCAACATGGTGTAAAACAGGCAACGGGTAGAAGTTGGAAAGTACTGCGTGTACGACTGATTTTATGAGACACAAATATACGGAAGTGCTAAAAAACAGTATATAATACAACGTTCACTGACGCGGAGCGTGGAGCAGCCATCTTGGATTTCTAAGTCGGGGTTGTGAGATTCGTCCGACTTTCCGAGTTGGAAATCCGACATTTTTGGTGGCCACTACTATTGACTTTGACGTCCAGAACTTAGAAACAAATATATGATGGATGCTTTCATCCAAAAACCTCTTACAACCCCAGAAGTTTATGGCGGGCAAGATTGGAAACATATGCAGTGTGCTTGTACATGCCATGCTCTATGTAATGTGTTCAGCTTGCTATTTACGTCCTTCATTTCGTAGGTAGTCTAATCAATACATATGTATTGACCGTGACACACTGACCCATGGAGAGATCGTTGCCCTATAGTTGGTAAAGTGGTTTCCTTTTTTACACACAGCACAGGAATGTCGAGATCGATAAGTGCACCTTCTCCTACTCGCCAATAGATGGCGTTGGTTGTATAATAATTTGCTCTCCATTGGCCTTATGGCGCTCCAAAACAATCAGTAATACCAGGTTACCAAATATATGCAAAATGCACTGAACATACACCATAGAATTTCCAACCTGTGAGTATCGAGTCCCAAAAAATAAATACACAAATATAAGTCGCTCCGAAAAAGCACACTCCAAAACAAACCAGTGCCCACGGAGAGCTCTCTTATATTTGATTTGAAGCTTCCCAACCTGGAATAAGCTACCTGGAAACAAACACAGCAGAAACAAATGCCGCAACACAACGGAACATTTTGAAAGTAAACTTTATTTTATTTTGACAGCATATCAAAGCTGTTTTTGTTGCCCACTATCCTCAGTGATATCCAGCCTCGCTAAAGACAGTTCGGCGCTGATAGGAGGCAGGAGTTGTGTTCGCCGCTAATCTCTCCCCGTCCAGAACTCCACACTAATGATGCTCAGAGTGCTCAAAGCTGGGGAATCAGACTTTGTGGCCGTCGCCTGTGCAGCGACAGATAGGCCCGCCTGTTTTATATGTAAAGCTGTGAGCAAGAAAGCTCTGGCCTGCAGGGTATTCCACACCAAGTCTATTGTTGCCGCCAAATTGTGGCAGAGTCCCACTGTCTAAGCTGCTTTGCATTCTGGGAGTAGTGAAGAGAGAAGCGAGGGGAAGGCACAGCCAGGAGGATTGTGGGTAAAGTTGCACAGCGCTTGATTAGAGTGTGTGTTGTTCTCCAATGAAAGAACAAACATCGGTTCTATCTGTGTGTCTCTCTCTCTCTTTTTTCTACCCTGTCAATTCCTCTCTCTCTCTCTCTATTTCTTTGTCTTGTAAAAACAACCTTTTTTTAAAACGTGCCGTCCTGTTGGCACGGCTGCAACCGACTGGCCAAGCGTTGACCTGCCGGCCGCATGTTAGCGAGTTAATCATCGCAGTTCCGCACGGGAGCGCCGTAACTCGAGCGAGGCCGTTAATCTGCCTCTGAAAGAGAAGTTGAGCTGGTTTTATTCTCCCCAACTCTGAAGTGCATCAGTGGTGCGTAAAAAATCTAATGTTATTGTCTTGGAATTAGTTTGTTGTTATTGTTGTTGTTGTCGCTGTTGTTGTTGTTGTGGTTTAGCCCGATAGTGCCACTCAAACGCCTGCATGGGATTAATGGTTTCCTTCACAGTGCCAGTGGTTTCAACATTTAAAACGGTTCTTCTGTTAAAAAGCATGTCGTGCTACATGGTTTCGAAAACAACGCATTGCAGTACAGTGATGGAGAGAGCGAGAGAGAGAGAGAGAGAGAGAGAGAGAGAGAGATGGCAAAAGGCAGGCACAGGGGTTATCTGGTGGAAAGAGAGAGAGAGAGAGAGACAGAGAGACAGAGAGAGAGAGAGAGGGAGAGAGAGAGAGAGGGAGAGAGAGAGAGAGAGAGAGAGAGAGAGAGAGAGGAGAGAGAGGGAGAGAGACAGAGAGACAGAGAGAGAGAGAGAGAGAGCAGACAAGAGACAGCAGCTATAACACTCGAGAGAGGAGAGAGACGAAGACGCGATGGACATGCAGAGAGGGGAGACGAGAGAGAGCAGAGAGATGTGAGGGAGGAGAAGGAGAGAGAGAGAAGATTGGCACAAGGCCAGGCAATGGGGATGGGTGGGGAGGGGGATATTCTGGTTTCAGTTATGTCTCTCATAACTTCCTGTAAACAACGAGCTTAGCGCCTGGCCTCTCCCAGGCAAAGCTCGCTCGCCTTTGAAGGGTTGAATTTTGAAAATATACATTTTAATAAGGTGAACCCGGGCAGAGCCGAGGATATTCTCTTTTTTCCTTGTTCTTTCGTCTATCTTTTTAAAGATAAAGAGAGTAGATTGTCTATCTGAAATTAGCTGATGAAAGTGGGGAGGAGAGGGTTGTGTGTGTGGTGTCGTGGTGGTGGTGGTGGTGGTGGTGGTAGGTGGTCGGTGTGGTGGAGTAGCGTGGGGGTTTGTAAAGCAGTGACAGAGTGTGTGTGGCGGTGGGGGACTTGTAGAAAGGTGTTTCTTTGTCTGTTTGTTTTATTGAAGTGACGCTGGGAACGTCAAACAGAGCGAGGGGAGCTTTGGACAAAACAACTGAGACCACGTCGCCGAATGCAGAGCGCTTCTCATAAGCTACACAACATTTGTATTTTCTCCCCCCTTCGTAATGAGGCCACTTTTTCCTCCACCATAGTAATTTCGCCTCCCAAAATAAAATAAAGAAATATAATAAGTCATTTTTCACTGGTTGTTTTTGAAGATTGGAAAGGGAACTTGGGTATGACTTTACTTTTTAGTGGTGTTGGTGGTGCATGTTAATTTATGCTTCTTTGCGTCCTGCTATTTATAAGGAATAAGTGACTCTGCAGGTCTTGCATATCATCCGGTGCGTTCTATCAGTCTACATCATCCCCCATCTCTCCTTTCCTCCATGTTCCTCCTATTCCTGCTATTTCTGAGTCGGGTGCACCTTTAATTATGCATCATGTCATAGTGCTTTTACTATTGCTGTCCGTTTAAAAAATATATATATATCTGGTAGAAATATGAGGATTTTCTGTGTGTGCGTGTGTGTGTACGTGCACGTGAGTGTGTGTTTATGTGTGTGTGTGTATGTGTGTGCGCTTGACACCTCTGTGTGTGTGTGCTGTGTGTGTGGTGTGTGTGTGTGTGTGTGTGTGTGAGAGAGAGGACGAGTATGTGAGTGTTTGTTATGACATTTGCATTACATTTCTGTGGTGTGGGGAGAAAAAAAAAATGTAATCAGTCTTCACGTTCCAAGTAGTTTTATGGGCGTGATGCTAAAAAACAAATGAAGACATGCAGCCGGCGTCAACAGAACAACACCGTCTTCAACATAACACGATAACTCAGTTCATAAAAATGAGTTCATTTCTCAATGTGCCCTGAAAAGAATCGTATTGTGGGCTGTCCTCGTGAAAATAAAACCCCCCCCCTGTGTGCTGGTGGTTGTGTGTGAGCGGTTGTGTGAGATTCTCAATGGCTTCTAACCGGAATAACTCATCGTTGCTCCTGTTGTTGTCTCCTTAGATTTACCGGGACGTCCGTTTCCACCACCACCACCACCACCACCGCCGTCTCTATAGTCAGGGTTTTTAATTTGCCTTTGATTAGCTGTTCCCCGTCCTCCCGGGTTTCATCATCGTCTCGGCTACCGCACCGCCAACCCCACTGTTGTGCCGCTGTGCACGTCACCTGTGTCCCCCTGGGTTGTTTTGCTGCTGTTGCCGTGTAGTGTTGTGTTTTAATGGCTTGAACTTAAAAAAAATGTCTCCTGTCTTTATGAAACCTTAAAGCTATAGGCGACGTCGATATGTATTCCCCTGCTTTAGATGTTGTTCCCGTATCTTAATTCAAATTCAACCCGAAACGCATCCATGCATCCCCACGCGCGTGAACACACACACACACACACACACACACAGACACACACACACACACTGGGGGGCACATAGATGTGGGGCTACACGCTCCCCCCAATTAGACATCGGTATTATCCGGATCTTTTGTCAGCCATCGGGGGGCAGACGGGAGGTCAGCCAGATTACAGGGCATTCCACGGCCAATACGGAGCCCCGAGTCGTTTTACCCGACTAATTCCTATTAAAACAAAAATACCGATTCTAATCTCTAAGAAGAAGCAACGGCTGGTGTGTAATTGCTTTAAATTGCAATTATTCTCACTAATAAGTATTCTATTCTGGACATTCTCGCGTGACATGTTAATCGGCGCCGTCCCCATAATTGGCCCCAGAGCCATCCTCTCAAAATGGCGGCTTCTCTTTGTTTATTCGTCCATTTCACGCCGTTATACTTTGCTTTGTTTACTGTTGTATCGTAACCTGGTTTTTTTTGTGTGCTCTTTTCAGGTACTCCTCGTAGCTACTGCAATAGAGCACTGTTCTGCCTTTTTGTTTCAGTGGCATTTAGGAAATGTCAACCTCTAGTCTATACTGTACACACACACACACACACACACACACACACTGACACACATACTCTCTCTCTCGCTCTCTCTCTCTTCTTCTCTCTCAATTACGACGTATTAAAGCCTCCTGATATGCTTTCCTACTGTGCCGATGTTCCCATGCGCTCCCGGCAGGCCGGAGGCAACGCTCAACCTGCGTCCACGAGCCACATTGAGCTCACCGCTGCCCCCCGCTGGTGCCTCGGGCGCCGACGGCCGCGCATCGTGTGGACATTTTGATTTATGACTGTGCATAATGTCACGGAGCGCTCTTCCAAGTACACCACCATCACTTCCCCCCGCTGCCATAGACGTGGGATAAAAGTATGGGGCCGTCTCATTATTAATTGAATTAAAGCAGGTATTTTGGGAGCGAGGTGAGCTCCAGGCCTGGAGAAGCGGGAATTATTCATGGCGTGTTGGAGGTTCCACTGAATGGAAGAGGGGGCTTGTCAAGGTCCGTTTGCATCAGAACAGACAGTCAGACAGACGGATGGAGACGCCGCCGGGACAGGCGACCTCCCACCACCACCACCCACCACCACCCAACACCCACCACCCACCGTAAACACAAAGCAGCCTTTTTTTTTGTGTGCCTTTTTTAGGAACATCCTACATAAAGAAACTTGGCTGGTGCACGGGTGGAGCTCTTGCTTTGTACGACCAAAGGTCCGCACCAATCAATAAATCAATCAACCGGTTTTAGACCACGTGTGTGAAAGGCGTACCGTGTTAAAAATGTCGAGATGGCGTTCCAGCCAGACTGACCCGTGCCGTCTCCTGAACCCCGTCGCCTCCTTCACGTGAGCCCTTTTGCGTTCGAAATCCAATCTCAGGCTTGACCTCGGTGTTAACGAGCTGCTGGGATCTTAATAACAAGAGGGTCGTGCTCTCGGCGACAGGGCCGCAACATCTCAGCATCTGTTCAGTTACCCTGCAGGTCTAGGCTACACGTTAACAGGCAGTGTGTGTGTGTGTGTGTGTGTGTGTGTGTCTGGATCAGATTCTGTATTGTTGTTTTGATTGCTAAACTTTATTTTATTCTGTTCATACACTTTAAGGGGCATTTGCCAATCCCAGATTTGTAGGCTGGGCTGCTAAATGCCCGACTAAATTCCCTCATGGGGAAGCATTATCCTCATGCTTGCTGTAGCCTCAAGTGATATCTGATGCGTTCATCTACTCCAAATTAATCCACTGAGCAGGTGTTGATAAAGTAAAACTGGCAGTCTATCTATCTATCCATCTATCTTGGTACCGCTTGGCTTCATTGTTTAATTTCCGCTCAGTCTCAGTCAACACACAGCACAGTAGAGAAGGAATTCAACACGACACAATGGCCATTTGACAACTGTAGCTTACTTATTGTACGTTACTTTGGATAACAGCGTCTGCCAAATGCCCTAAATGTAAATGTAAATGTAAATGTGTATGATAACTCCACCGTGGCGGAGTTCAATTGATGCAGAAGTGTTAATTTAAGCCGAAGTCTTTGTGTCTGTGGCTTTCCCTCAACACTTTTCTATAAATACTTGCTTCAGTGAATGTGTATGTATGGCTGTAACCTGAATGTAAATATAGTGCCTGACATGATCTGATGACTTGGAAGGGGATTTTGTTAAGATGACGTCAGAGAGAAGTATTGGATTGGATGGTGGATGTTCGATGTCGACATGACACATAACATAGGATCCTCCTCTGTTCAGCTAAGTCGAGAGAGGGAGGGAGAGAGAGAGAGGGAGAGAGAGAGCGCATGGAGAGAGGGAGGGAGAGAGAGGGAGGGAGAGAGAGAGAGGGAGAGAGAGAGCGCATGGAGAGAGGGAGGTGAGAGAGAGGGAGGGAGAGAGAGAGCCTTCGGAGAGATGAGGGAGAGAGAGATGAGGGACGAGAGAGGAGTCGGCATGGAGAGAGGGAGTGAGAGAGAGGGCAGGGAGAGAGAGAGAGGGAGAGAGAGAGCAACATGGATGAGAGGGAGGGAGAGAGAAGGAGACTGAGTAGAGAGGGAGAAGAGAGAGCGCGATGGACGAGAGGGGGGAGAGAGAGGGAGGAGAGGGAGAGCGATGAGAAGGTGAGTGAGAAGAGAGGGAGGGAGAGGAAGAGCTGGCAGAGTGGAGAGAGGGGGAAGAGAGAGATGGGAGAGAGAGCGCATGGAGATGAGGGAGTTGAGAGAGAAGTGGAGGGAGAGAGAGGAGGCGATGGAGAGAGGGAGGAGTGGAGAGAGGGAAGAGAGAGGCAATGAGAGAGGGAGGAGAAGAGAGAGAGGGGAGACGAGAGGAGGGAGAGAGAGA
>PIJE02000082.1:768907-816412 GCA_002895965.2 Coryphaenoides rupestris | reverse complement strand
GCATCACGCTGCTGCAGCAATGAAATGACTGCAGATAGTGATGAGTTAATATGAATGGAAATAAGAATGCACAAGAGAGAGAGGGAGAGAGAGCAGGAGGGAGAGTGAGAGAGAGAGAGAGAGAGAGAGAGAGAGAGACTATAAAATGTGTCCGTACTTGTGGCATTTTTCCCATCCCGGCTGACCCATTTCTTTAGCAGCATGAAGCTCTGCGCTGTTAGAGAGTTGGGGTTATCTAGCCTTATGTGGTTGATCTCATCCACAGTGAAGTTCATCTCCCGCGCCAACTCTGCAGGTATAACACACACACACACACAGGCACACACACGCATATATGTAAGCAAAATTAAAGACAAACATCTTACGACTAGGATATTGACTAATGTTGCTTTTGACAAGATCATAGAAGGACATACAAATCCATATTTCTAATGAGTTCACAGTTGTACATAATCAATCGATTATAACATGTACTGTATATGTCAGGCTGCAGTTGACCCAAATACTGTTAAGAAAACGCAAGGGAAATATTCCACATATTTCATTAGACTGCCTCCATTGTAGTTGCATAAAGCAGCCTGTAGAGGGCACCGGCGATCAGTGAGTTGAGTCTTTCTGACTGTAGAAGACAGTGGAGCACTGCGGCATGTCGGCTGACCTGTCCAGCTGAGACCCAGGTGATCAGCGACAATGGCCATCCGCAGGTCCGTTCGCTCGCATGGACTTTGGGGACCTGGCGTGGGAAGAGGACAGCGCGTTAGATATGGAGTCCCGGTTCTCTCTCATATATATAAATATGTAAAAGAGAAAAGTTTGTATGTATTGTACTGATGCTTTACATCCTCTTTCTGGCCACTTGTGTTTGGATTTTTGATTTGATTAGAATGTGCGTAATATATTTGTCATGATAATGTGCAGGGAATATGGGAATATGCAGATCCCCTTTGGAGATGTGGATTTAATTGAATGCAGAAATACAGTCAATTTTACAAATTATCCCAAAGTGGCAAGAAAGAGAATTGGTATCACTAGACACATGAGGACTAGAATGTGTTAATAGGTCAAGTGGTGCATTGTTTTATCTGTACACTACGCAGGCAGTAACTGTAAAACGAAACGCACGAGACAAATGCAATTACATGACTGAACAATAGACTCGTGTAGCTCTTGAAGACTACGGTGGACTTAACAGTACACTGCGACGTAACATGCGGACAGCCTGTTTGTGTGTTGTTCACTAACACATATAACTATGTGACAATTGACATTATGGGGATAGAATAGAACAAAATTGTTGGTTTTTTTGGGTAGCCACCCCGCACAGACAGACGGACAGACTTGGGAGTTGTCAGACAACAGGATGGCTTTGCCAGAGAACCAGTAGCTATTACTGGCATGCTTACTCTACTGGGAGATTGAAAAGGTTTTGGGAGGGGGTAGAACACAGAGAATCTAAGGACAGTACAGTACACAGTACACAATACAGAAATGACAACAAAATGAAATTTTAAAAGACATCTACTGTTTGAGAATAAGAATATAAACACGCCACAGGCATTCCAGTCAGTTCATCATTTAAACAATCACAACGATGTCATGCAACTAAGAGTGAAATATATAAAATATATATATGTAAATATAGATGTATTTTAAACATAGTGTGAAAGTTTTACAAACTAGGCTTGATCTCCGCGACGGGGGGCGCTCGAGACCCCGTGAGTCCCTGACTGCCCTCCTTCCCACCAGTCCGCCTACTCCTTCTGCTCCTCTCACTGCCGGAGGCCCTGTCCGTCGCTGCCGCCTTTGCCCTAACGAACGCGGCCCCGGCCTCAGCCCTCGAACCTCTACCAGACCTGGATGAGCGGGAGGGCTGGGAGGGCTGGGAAGGCTGGGAGGCATCCGACAGAGAGGTGCTCCGGGAGGTGCTGTCTTGCTCCGACTGTTCTGTCTGCGTCTTTTTCTCCTCGTCTGACAGCCAGTCCATCAGCTTTTGGGTCTCCCCGCTAATCCCCTTAAAGTACTCAATGGTGCGTTTACAAACCTCGCTAGGGTTCTCCTGCCTCTCCTGCCTCCCTGCCGCCTGCTCCCTGGGGACCTGATGTTTGTCCTTCAGCGGCAGTCTCGAGGGCAACTGTATGGCTCCCCTTTCTGTGGCTAGGGCCCTTGTAGGCTGAGAGGTGACCTGAGCTGTCGTCAGGGAGCATGCAGCAGTGCTCTTTTTCACACCCTTGATGGGTATCCTAGACCTGGGTTCTACTTTGGCGACCGCCGGCTCAGCTCGCTTCCTGACTTCAGCCTTCACTGCTTGTCTGGGCTTCTGCTTGCCTATGGCTGTCCCCTGCGTGTGGAACGACCACCCTGACGCCTTCACTGGCAACCTCGATTTGGGCGGTTTCGCTTCACTTTCCTTTACCGCTTGACACTTACTCTCCTCTGTCTGACTACCACTGCTCTTTTCCACTGCCTCTGAGTAGCATAGGGCTTCTATCCTGCTTGCTTTTTGCAGTGTGGGTTGGGAGGACGACTGCAAGTTAAACACCACACTGCCACATTGAATATAGTTGGCCTGAACACTGGAGGACTCTAGGTTATTGTTGTTGTTGCTGTTCTCGGCGGGGTAATCCTGTCTCTCAACTTTGGCCTCGGTGTGTCCGCTAGGCTGGCTCGCAGCTTTGTGGCCTGCTATACTAATGTACTCTGGCACTATTTGAGCCTCTGCCGCCGCAGCTTTACCATTGGGGAGATCCCCGGAGTCTTTTTTCACAGTTATGGAGGCTGCTATGCCCATCTTAATGGGAGTGCGTAATTTGGAATCGACCTTAGAGGCTGTAATCGTGCATGACGAGGGAGGTTCGGCTACGCCGTCACCGCTGGGGGCATCTGTGCCGGTACAGCCAGTGCTAGTGCCATCGGCAGTCTGTGCAGGGCTGCATTTTGCGGCTGTCACTGCTGCCGTTGTCGGTATAGTGCTGCGGTCTGTGGTCGTGTCTACAACCTTCCCCTCTACTGTGCCCCTCTCCCCTGTTGTGGATTGAGAGGAAATCACCCCCAGGACCTGGCCCCCTCTCCCCTTGTCCCCTGTTTTAGGGTCAGAGGAATGCTCACCAATCTGGAAAAACTGTAGCCTCTCCTCAACAAAGTCCCGCTTGCTCATGTCAATAGCACCACTGCGCGTCATCTCAAACATCTTCCCCTCGTGGAAGGGGAAGGGGTTTGGCTCGCTAGTCGGCGTGCTCTCATCAGTTGGAGTTCGAGCGGGCGTCGTGTCTGGTGTGGTGGCCTGAGACTTGTCTTCCACTGATAAACCAAAGGGCTTTGGGTCTTCCTCTTTAGCTTTGGAATCAAACACTCCATCATTGTCACTCCCTTTGGTTGACCAGGGATCAAAGTCAAGGCCTTTTGTGGCAACAGTTTTAAAGGTGGCGTTCAGTTCCTCTTCAAGCTGGTAGCCAAAGTAATTTTCTCCAAAGCTCGGCCTGTCTGGGTGTCTTCCCTCAAGGGTGTAATCGGGTTCCTCGCCATCGCTTTTTGCCGAAGTGCTGGCCTTTGCTTTTCCGTTATCGCCTCCTTCTTCGCCTTTCTCTTCTTCTATGACCTCAAGCTTGGACTGACTAAAAGAGCGGTCAGTTGTTTTACAGTCCATCGATAGACTAGATGTTTTTGGATCCTCACTCATTCCATCGTCCTCATCCTGAAGGTCATACCCATCTAAAGAGTCTATCTCTGTGGCATCAGTGTCATGGGAGAACTCAGCAGTGGTTGCCATAGAGCAGTCAGAGATGGACTGGTCATTGCCATTTGATTCATAGTCAAGATCTTCTCCTTTTATGACACCATTGATGTCTTTATTATTATTGTTCCCATTTTTCTCAGCCTTTTGGGGATTGAGATGTTTGTCTCCCTCCTCTTTCATCTTAAAGGTGTACTTTTTGAGGGGGATTGGGTGAAAGACGGACTCGTCATCACTGGAGTCACTGTCATCAGCTCCAGGGGGAACAGGTGAGGGAGGCTGGACCCTGATAATAGGCTCGGCAAGGAGGTGCCTATCATGTTCCTCTTGGAGATTCACCTCCATCATCTCCGTCTCTGCCTCGGAGGAAACACAAGATCCCTTCCTTTGAGGGTCAGACTGTTCTGCTTCTACAGGAGGAGGAGGAGGAAACTCAATGTAAGCTAATCTCTTCTCTGACTTTGACTTTTGTCTTCCTTGTTTTTTAAGGGCAGTTTCAGAGGGAGATGTCTTGTTTTTTTCCAGTACAATGGCTCCTTGTAGATGAAGGTCTTTGCCTCCTCTTCCTCAGATTCGCTGGGACAGGGCTTGGCATATCAGAACATAGTGCCTATCACACAGTCATCAGAGCTGGGGGTCTCAGAGATGATGGGCCTCATTACAGAGCTGTCCACCACAAAGTTGTTACCTGCTCTAGAGTGTCCTCTGGACCACCTTGAGATGTTGGCTGCTTTTGCTTGACAGAGTAAAAAGCACCCCTAGTCTCATGCACTGTCCTACTTTCATGACTTACAATCGTTTTGTATGTACTAAGCTGCCCTGTGGCTGTTTCTTTCTCATATTGTTTTCCGACCTGGATGCTAACATACACTGGTAAGGTTTTATATCTTTAAATCCTTCCGTGACTACAACATCAGTTACATTAGCCAAAATACTCTATCTGGTCACCATCGACACCATTGCACACTACATTTGACAGGTTATCAAACGAATCAGTAGATTTTCCTTACTGGTAATCCACTGGTGATTAAATGGTTTCAGAGCCACCTTGCGAACGATTTCTAGCTAAAGTAGGTATGTGAGACCCAACAGAAGTACACGATTTAACAGTGGATTGGCAATTCTCTGAAAAATTCCGAGGATATTTTAACAGAATTTGTGAATTTCCGAGTTTTTTTTAGACTGCTATTTGTATTGGGTTGTCCCCGCACTACAAGTCTGTGTAGATTATTTTCTTTGGGTCTCCTGTCTATGCGAGTCACTAGCATTGACATCTTGTACACCTCATGGAATCATGGCACTAGATAATTTTGGTGATTGGGGTTTAAAGTTCCCATTTCCACGGTTCTCCCAAGCTTTGAATACATTTCTAATTCATTTCCACTAGAGTCATGCTTGGGCGAGTTGGACATCACCCGTTAAAACTTTCTCTGGATCCTGGACTATCTGGTGCTTTAGGAACACGGGACCTGTAAAAACCTGGTATACAGGCAGCTTACTTTCCTGGAGCTTTCTGATTGGGAGGTTTGAATTTGGTCCCCGTTGAGGAGACTTGTCTTGCTTCTGAGCCTCATTGTTCAAACTTTAGCCTCACTGCACTAACTTTGGAGGATGACAATTGGAAAGGTTTGGGGGTTCACCCGTGTTGCCCTGTAATGTTACATCCCCCTGTTTCCTTTTGTCAGCATCATTATACTGTAAAAGAACTCTTCTCTCCGGGCTGCTGGGTAAGCTGGCACATTTTCTATCACTGGAGGTGAATCTCTCTCTGAGCCTTTCTCTACTCCATTCCTCCCCGCTACCTCCATTCCTGTAACCGGACCTCTCAGGACTGCTATGTGTGGAGCTAGGCCCAGATCGTGTTTCCCTAAAGTCTGATCTACGAGACTTCTTTTCTGGAGACGAAAGCTCATCGTTGAGCTTTCTGTTTTATCACGGAAAAATTGAGACACTTCACTGAGTTTTTTCCTCTGCCTCTTTCACAGTCCTGTCAACTCTGTCCTCATACATGATTTGCTCTCTGTTTTTATGTTGTGTGTCATCTGACACTCGCATCCAAACAGAGTGCTTTGGGCTACCAGGCCTCAGAAGAATACTGGCAAAAGTGTCAGTTTGTCAAAGTTGTCTTCAACATTGGCCATTCTAACCAGATTTGTCAAACACATTCCTTGAACGACCTGAAAACATATTCTGTTCTAGGACTGCTCGATCGACCCCTCTGAATTATTGCTTCGATCTGGTGAGTTGAAAGTGAGACCTATCTCTGAGGTATTCTTCGGTGTCAGAATGAGATTGGTCAAGTTTCTCAGAGAGGAGCATTTTCTCTGCAAAGTTATATGATCCTCCTCTAAGCTCTGATGACTCATCCTCATTGTACTCGACTGACTGCTGGCTAAGTAGCCTCAAGGTTTGTATGAGTCATCTGTGATGAGCTGTGCTGAACTAGGCCGACTGTCTTCCTCCTGTGACATTGGTGTGTTTACTCTTGAGGAATCAAGGTAAGCTGGAAGCAATTCCTCAACCTCATCTTGCTGCCTGTTTCCAGAATAGTAGTGCATTTCTTTCTCTGGGTGGTTTTTAGTCTCTCTGATGAAGACCTCAGTGGGTTCAGTTTTATTGTTACCTTTCTCGATGTGAACTTCGATAATTCTTTCGACCTTAGGCTTAGAGTTAATGGCCTCAAGTACTCTATGTGACGTTTCCTCATTACCAGCCTTATGCTCAAAAAGTCCAGCAAGTTCTCTAGAAGGGTCCCTACCTGACTGGAATGCTTTCATGATTTCATGAACAGACATGGTTTCCTCACACCTCTCTGATGCTGCCTCTTTGCTCTGAGGTTTATGGTAAACCATCCTGGTCGTGGTTGTGATATGAGTTTCCTCCTTTACTCGCATTCCTTTTCCGATTGGATCCTCCTCTGGGCTGATTTTCATTGTATAGCCCTTGCTCTGATCTGGCATTGATGCACTTTTATTTGGATGCCCTTTGGCTTCAGAATCAATGTACCTGACATTCTGGGGATCATCCATCGCAGATGAATTATTATCTTCTGGGGACTCATAACTCCGGATAACATGAACAACCTCAGTTCTAGTTTCTGTGATAACTGGAGGAATAGGAATGTCCAGGAAAAGGGCTTTTGGGCCCATTCCTTCTGCGCTTGGAGGTGCTGAGGGAGTCCTTTCGCTCCTTGTCTCAAAACCACTGTCTGAGAGTGGACTTTTGTCTTGTTCATGTGATATATCTTCAGGGGATTCTAGAACTGTGTCAGCTCCAAAAAGCACATCTGCAAGCTTACTAAGTTCTTTTTCTGAAGCAGAGGAGCGCATGTTTGCTGGAGGCATTTTCAGTTTGTGCTCCTGAACTGCCATTGCAGGTTTTAGGACCCTCTTCTGCTTCTCCTCTCCATCCCTCTTGCCCTGATCTCCTTTACGCTTTGGTTCTGGAGTTTTGGAGAAAGAGTTGCTACCAACATCATGAGCTAGGTAGTCAACCACTTTTGCTAGATTGAAATCCCTGTCTGGTATAGTCTTTGTTTTGACTTGAGGGACTACAGTTTCGTATCTCGGGGGATAGCTCCAGTTGCTTGCTGGTTGCTCAACAGGTACCTTTGCATAATGGATGTCATCCAATGGACTCCTTGCCTTACCATCTTTGACTGTATCTTTTGTCAAGATGTCACTTACTTTGACCAAATCTTCCTTTACTTTCTCTACTATCCTATATGGCTCTTCATCCTCTACTTTAGCCTCCTTTGGAGAATTTGTCTGAAATCCTTTAGATGCTTTAGAAGTAGGCTCTGTTTGCAAGATGGCTGACATCCGTATTAAGTCCTCTTTCATTTCAGCTACATCCTTCAGAATCTCTTGGCTAGAAGATAGCGGTGATGACGCTGTTGATTTGAGGACAGCTGGTGGTATACCAAGAGAGGACTTAACAGGTGAAAGAGTTTTAGCGAAGTTTGACTGCATTTGAGAGTTACTCCCCTCAGCAGAGCCTGCCTTACGAGGCGAGAGTAGGGCAGCGGCCGACCTGGAAATCTCTGGGAGCTTTTTAAACTGGGGATCTGGCAGCACATTTATGACTGAATATACTGGCACAGTCATGGTGCTGGACGTTACAGGAGTGGTCGAGGTAGGAGGGGATCTTAGAGAAGCATATAAGGAACTCGAGGACCTAATTGACTGATATGAGGAAGATGCAGAGGAGGACATAGACTTCAATGTGCCATAGCCTGCAGAGCAAGAGTTAAATGTCTTTTCAACCTCGTCAAAGGCTGCATTGACGCTTGTTGTTGCTGCATTGGTGGTTGCTTGTATCCTCTCCTGAAGACTGCTGGCGAGATGAGAGGTAGGGGGTGAGGAATGATAATGATTGGGGGACGCTGTTCCGTTGATCAAAGATGCTGCACTCGGAGGGTTACACGTTTTCAGTGGTGAGGAGAGACAGGAGAACAGACTTCTTGTAGGACCTGATGTATCTGCAGGGGACCGAACAGAGGAAAGTCCCGGAACTGTTTTTATGGGGAGACGAGGATGATACTGTGGCACCAGAGCCCATCACAGACTTGTATGGCAGGGATGGACTGTACATGTTGTAGGAGGACTTAGGGGAGCCTGGTGGTGTCATAGCTAAGCATGACCTATCAAGAGGAGAACCCCCTCCTCCAGTGGTTATAGGGGAGGTCCTTGCAGACATTGTTGCCAATCCTTTCACAGATACAGGGTCTGGGGCACTTTTTCCTGGGGAAGCCAGTAGATTTGAGGACACTGGTACAGGGTATTGGGCCTGTTGCACAACAGTTTTTATTGGAGAAGAAATTGTTCTATAGGAACGGATGGGGGAGGCCATGTCACTAGCTGACTTGACAGATGAAGCTGGGGATCCAGGGATGTTTGTCTTGATGGGGGAGGCAGATGTGATCGACCAGACAGATTTCAGTGGAGAGGCACAGGGCGTGTTGGAAGATGAACTGGAGAGGGAGCCAAACCCAGTCTTGGCTTGGTTAGGGACGGTGACAGGAACAGCCGACCACGCCTGATAAGATCTCGTTGACAGACAGTTTGTAAGGGTAGCTAGAAGGCTGTGTTCTCGGCGTGCTTCGATCAGTTGTTTCTTGAAACAAATAAGTTTAAATCAAAAAGTAACAAAAATTGTAACGTAAAATTGACGAAAAATAATTTGAAATAAAACATAAAAACCAGAAAGAGAAAGTTGAGTGAGTCAGTAACATAATTGATTGAATAAAGTAGCAGAAATAGCTAACTGTTTATGTGAATTTATGTCAACAAATGGTAGTCTATTAGATTAAACATTAACATAAAGTTTATTTAACAATGTTGTGTCTAAAATCAGTGATACATGACAAAAAACTGGATAAACAATGGTGTATGTGCAGCAACAAAAATGGCTTGACATGAAGGTGGAGAGAATGACATGATCACCAAAATAATTACACAAATATTTAAATGAATTTTGATGCAATCGTACTTGCCTATTTGCCATAGTGCTTTTACTTGTACAATTTTGCTTGGAAACTGAGTCGGAAACCTGTATATTATATGCCAGGAATGACCCACAAAGTGTAAACTCGCTGATAAAGGCAAACTTCACATTATTTGTTTGGTCATAAATTCAAATATTAGGTTGCACTTTACAAAGAAGCTACTTTTAGCCGCATTTTATAGAGTGTTAAACTCATATGTAATGGGTTTTCAATCAATATTTATTGTATCTGGCCCCTCAGCCAACTAACGATATGAATCTATAAATATTGTTATTACTTTTGTAAAATGCACAAGACAAGTTCCAATAAACAAATATGGAAATATCATATCCAATAAGCATAACCTTTTAAAAAGCATATGCAAAATAGATTTCACAGTCGGACATCAAGGGGTGAGTAAACTAAATGTAAAGTGCAACCAGTAGCGCAACAACTCCAAATAATCATGAAGCCATTAGTGAAATGGCCACGACTGGAAGAATGAAAAACACCCACAATGTTTTATTTAACATGAGTTGAGAACATGTATTTTTTTCTTCCAAATGATGAATGAACAAATGGATGTTCCCCAAAAACAGAACAGCAACAATTCAGCCACAAAAGAGACAGTTGGACAAAATGAGGAGGCTGGCCAAAGGAAAAACACAGAGTTGACCATGCAATGGGTCAATGAATGGTGCTCATCATGTGGAGAGGAAGACAGGGATGGGATGGGTGACTGTCTACTATGCTCTGTCAGTTGAATATATATGTATATGTAAATATATATATATCTAATTCATACAGCACATGGGATCATCTGCCACTAGATTGGAATTAAGGCTAAATCAATATTCAGTTGTATGAGTTGAAGATTTTAATGGAACTCACTCGCTGCAGGGTCGGTCAGATAGCTGTAGCGGCTTACGCAAAGCTAAGGAGGCAAAGAATGACGTCGGTCTGGCTTTTCAGTCTGCCAACAAACAAAAAAAGAACAAAGGACGTATGTTTTCTTTTACAAATCTGAAATCCAAATTTTCTGTTTTTTTTTTTTCTTTCATATATATACAGTATATCTATATATATTATATATATCTTTTTTTTTAAATTTGAAAGTTTAATGTTAAACCAAGTTGGGGTTTTGGTCGGTGGGCTGCATCATTCCATGCTGTTAGTACTGGCACACGGGAGGGCCACAGTGGGAAACAAAACTTTATGGTCCCCTCAGGAGGACTAAGGGCCAATCATTGCTCCCCTGAAGGTGGCGGGCACTTTCCAATGACATTCGGGCCAAAAGTATTTATTGCCATATCGTATACGTGCCCTTGAACGAGTTCACATTTGCAAGTGAGTGTGTTAAGTATGTTTATATTTTTGCAGGTTTAAATGGTAACGCTTCACTGAGTATATCGTCCTTTCGACTGATCTGTTGGATGACAGTTGGTCAGCTCTATGAGTCGCAGTATATAACGGTAAAAGAGGTTTGCTGGAGAACAATGGAACCTAACAGACTTCTTTCGTTCTCTGTTGTGAAGATGATTCAATGTAAATGGTGATTTAAATAAAATAGAATTGTTCCCTTTGAATAAAAAAGTCAATTTGGAGTTCTAACCATGCAATTAAGGGGCAGCTAAATGCATGCTGGGAAAATGCTTCAAAAAGTAGAAAACAACAAAAATTAAGCTGTCAAAAAAGCAAAAATATTCTCCAAGAATTCTTGTAAGTCAGTAGATAATATGATGGTGAATTTCTTCACACGATGTGGAAAGGAGGACAAAGATGAAGCTGAGGTTGATGTCGTAAACAAATTAGATCTTCATAATAGGTATGTGGACGATAACGTTTTGTTGAATACAAATCATATTTTAAAAAAAGAGGGGGAATTCAAATAATTGCCATGTCCACCCATGCAGCATATGAACGAAGTCACTTTCCAGCGGCGGCTCAGCGTTGCGCGGAGACGTCCGCCGCGGAAGCCAATCGACTCAAAGTCGGCACACAGAATACATCGTCGCCGCCACACACACACACACACACACACACATTATTCATCACTGAAGCGTTTGAGAGGGAGCACAATAAGCATGACGGAGAGGGAGCAGTTTGTCGTACGATGATGAAGAATCAATTTACCTCATCATCGGGATCAGACTCCATATCCTGTGGGGGGAGGGTGGGGAGTTCCCAAGATGCATTGCAGGAGAGGAGAGAGATGACACAATGGAGAGCAGGGGTGGTTACAGTTAAGCCGTGGGGGAGGGGGGGGTGGGAGCCGAGGGGGAAGGTGGGTAAAAAAAAAATTCAGGGGATTAAAATGGAGCAGCATAAACAGCAAAAAGTTTGGGAATATAGCTATGATATTAATCAGTCGACAAGCAAAGAAACCACACAGCGACGTAATGACGCAGCAAAACAACGAAAGCGACAGCAACGGCATCACATGAATTCTCATGATCGATTCAACACACACCGCCATGAAAACAAAGACAAACCAACAAACAAACAAATGAACAGAGGTGCAGCTCTGACATGACTATTTGCACGTGTGACTAGCCGTGTGTATACGTTGTGGGGTCTTGAGTCTGGCACAGGGCTTAAAAAGACAGATAAAAGACACGAGCAGCAGGCAGGCGTGTTTTTAGAAAAGTCCGACCTGCCTCGCTGGCACCGTGACCGTGACTCACAATGCCTCCTATGCATCTATTTGGCGTTCGTTTTACATGAAGATGACGTGATATGGCCGTGATAGATATATATACGTAGGTCGTCATCATCAAACGACGATGAAATGTCTTACCTTCCGGTGGGTTGGCAGTGTGATGTTCAAATTGCATATGGACGCCTGGGGAACGCCTTTGGTGCTTTTGGGCTCGTTCAGGAACGAGAGGCGGCCGCAGGGCTCTTGACCGACGTCTCGGATCTGTCGGGTTTTTGAACAAGCAGAGCACGTCGTGAGCAAATTTCCAGATTCCGAAGTGTTCCGAGCAAACACACGTACGCTCCGCGCTCTCCAGACATTGGACGAGGTACACGGCCAAGGGCGCATCGCTAATGGTCTTCCGCGTCAGCGCATTTAGAGGACGGAACATTCTCCTGACGTAATTAAATCAATGGCGCGCGTTATAGCGGCAAACTTGAAAAGGGGTTACGTGTTCGGACAGCGGGTGAGGGAAGCGCACCTTGACGTTGAAGGGAAGCCGGTTCTCCTTGAAAGAGTAGAAGTTGAAGACCAACTGATGGCCGCTCTTCGTTAGTGGAGACAGGTTGCCATAGCAATCCACAAAGATGGGCTTGCCCTCCAGAACCTGTGGAGTGAAATCAACTCGCTGAGTACTGATGTGTATAGAGGATGAAGGATTCAACCAATAATTATTCGACCCCTGTTCCGTCAAGTACTGTATAGGATAAAGTATTCAAGTACTAGTAAAGTATCTCAGAAACGACGCAAAACATTCATACCTAGCTATTTGGTCGTCATTACATCAATACATGTCACACGTCATCATTGTGAAGTGTGTGTGGTTGGTGGCTGGTTTACGCAGCCTCACCTGGCCACTGATTAGACTGTGGGACTAAGGCCCATCAACGCACACACTTGTACCACCTGCTCTCTAACCCTAACCCTAACCAAAAATAAACCGGTTTATTCACCATCTCCCTGTGTCCTGATATTGTATTTAAATTGTATTTCATCGATCGATTATTCTTCTATTCTATCTTTTATATGCATCTTGTATCTTTATGTATCATTATTGTTATTTACACACTGCACAGCCAAAATCCAGTCATTTCATTGCCATCCGTGACTCCTACTTGCTGTCTCGACACATGTGCATACGATACGTTGGGCGCGCGCACCTCGATATCCTTGCTCCTGGCCACCTCCTCAAAGTTCTCCTGCTGCTCCAGGGTCTTGTCCACCTTGTCGTCCGTCATGCAGAAGCAGCGCAGCCGAGACTCCACGGGGTCGTTCATCTTGGCGAACACCACAAACTTGGCCAGGTACGGCACGCAGATCAGCTCCCGGTATAGCTGAGACGCTAGGCCCACCGTCTCAGGAATCTGGTGACAGTCTGCGAGCCAGAACCTGCAGGGAGGGAGGGAGAGAGAGAGAGAGAGAGAGAGAGAGAGAGAGAGAGAGAGAGAGAGAGGACAGGGGAGAGGAGAAGAGGGGATAAGGGAGGATGGGGGACAATAGAGGGGATGTTTATTGTCATCCAAATGCTTTTTTTTGTGCAAAATAAACCATCACCCAAATGACGTCTGACCACTGAGGACAACCAAGAAGCCAACGACAGGCTTCCTTATGACCGCTCTAGAAGGTCACGGCATGCGGACGTTTCCTGTCCGTCACCCCCGATGCCAGCCGTCTGACATCACTGACGTATCGCCATGGCGATATGTGTCAGTGCTCGGCAGGATCAAACGGCATGAATCAAGTGTGTGTGTGTGCCCACTTAACATGTGCGCGTGTCCGGTTGTACTTTACTTTATGTCTGCCCATGATGGTTATGTCTGCCCATTACCGCGCCGACTGCACTCCTAACCATCTGTGGAGAAGTCCTGTGTGTCGTCTAATGCGGGGGGTGTCATATAATGAGGCCTGTGAAGCCTCCTTGAGACACGGTGGGACTGTGATGAAATCAAATACGACTTGAACATTGACTTTGTCTTCCTCACCTGGCCGACACGTTCGTGGTGAAGGAGACACAGTCGGTGACGAAGGACAACGGTGTCGTCCCAGTGATGTCCTCCCATTGGGCGGGGGATGTCCCTCCTACACACCGCAACAACAGCACAACACCACACAGACCACCATGAGAGAGAGAGAGATTTCCCGGGATTCACCCCGGGGACTTTGCGCCCGCTTTTTCTTGCTTTTTCAGCTTCTGTCCGACAGTGACTGTGCACATCGGGAGGCGGGGTGTCTCGGGTGTCCTTGGCGGCTCGAGGCGTAAGCAAACACTACCGAGCTCAATAGCAAAGACAGCACCTCAGCTCTGCGGGAAAAAACGCACCGCCTCTCGTTTTCCGCGGCGTTTTGACCAGAGGTGCCGCTGTTCTCTTAACAAAACAATGCGTTCTCTTGCTGTTTAGCTTGCAGAGAAATATGATGAAGGGAATTCTACATAACAAAAAGGAGACATAACAGTGCGTCGTCTATATACAGTATATGCTTATACTGTGTGGTAAAAGTGTCACGATTATATTGTATGATTCCTGTATATGTCTTGTGTTCTTTATGTACGCACTGCCTTACAATATTTTAGATGTCCTTCTTGCTCGAGGTTTTACCTCTAACAAGTGTTTTAAGTGTTTTATGCACATCCCTGCACAATTATGCTGTAGGCTTGTCATCTGCTGTGTCGTTTGTACTTTGCTTTCCTTTAACACATCCGTTCCCTGTCGTTTTTTATGCATTTTCATCCGCATTGTACAGAATTAGAGACTACGGGCGGAAAGTAGCAATTTGCTAAAACCTGGTACATTACATCTCTCCTTGTTTTATAAGGTTAATGTTCTTTGTACTTTGTCCGTGTTCAAATAAAGAAATTCATGTCATGTCATGTTTGAAAGGTCAATAAAGGTTATTATTATTATCGTTAGGATGACGACTTGCCTGTGATGCTGCAGAGCAGGCGCAGGCAGCGTGCAGAGTCGCCCCGGTGTCCGGTGGGGTGCCCCTCGGCCGACCGCGGCGGCACCGGAATCGTCATGGTGATGGGCTTGTGGAACTTCCTCCGCCTGGGCTCCACGGTGACGATGGGGCTGAAGGTGGCCCTGTTGCCCAGGATGGCCCTCACCATGTCGTCTGGCACCGGCTGGGCCTGCAGGTACACAGCAGAGGGTGGGTGGAAGTGGAGGTGGAGGGAGGGGGAAATTAGGTCAATAATAAAGCGGTGTAATGGGTTACAGGGCGGTAGTAACTCAGGAGGTAAGAGCGGTTGTCTGGCAACAGGAAAATTGCTGGTTCGATCCCTGGGCTCCACCTAGCTAAGTGTCGAGGTGTCCCTGAGCAAAACACCATCTAACCCTAACTGCTCCTGACGTGTTGGTTGTTACCTTGCATGGTTGGCATCGCCGTCGGTGTATGAATGGGGGAATGTGAGGCAACTGTAAAGCGCTTTGGATAAAAGTGCAAAATTGCAATCCATTTACTAGTTACATCATCGTAGTGCTATGGATTGACCCTGGTCCAAATCACGACTTAAATATGGATATGATATAAATATGGATGATATCAAATTTGGTTAAACTGCTATTGCATGTGTAATGTGTGATCATTTTCGTTTTGTGTTACCAGGTAATGTTAATCATCAACATTCTGGCTGCAACACCCCCCCACCCCCACCCCAAATCTGATTGGAGCGAGTGTCGATGGCGAAAACCTGAACAGCAATGAAGCCCTGCCCCTAAAAGAAGTCGGCAAGAACGCATTTTTAAAATTTTTTTAGAAGGAAGTAGCTCAAACAGGGGCTTTGGTTTTCCTTTGAGGATCGCTCTGGTCCCCCAGAGCGAGGTTATAGCCTCTGTGCCTTGTAGTGACCCAGGTTTCGATTCCAAAGTGCAGTCCTATGCTACACGTCATTTTCTCTCTGTTTCAAGTGGCTTGCCTGTCTCTCTCTCCACTCTCCTGTCCATAAAGGCATAAAAAGCACATTAGAAAATATAAATAATAAATAATATATATACGTGTATATATATAAAGGATTGCTCCAGTCAAGCCCGTCCTAATGACACAAGCCACGCCAACGCTTCACTTCAGAAAGATCCATGTTGGCATAAGCAAGCTAAATAAAATATTTAGCGGACTGAAAACGGGCCAGGCCTTGATAAATAATAGAACAGTGGATGCGATTTGGAGTAGGCGGAGTCGAGAATAGAAGTGACGATTTTAAACGCCACCGAGATCGAAGTTGTGGGTGGTGCATGCCGAAGAACGGCCGGATATACCTGCAGGCCCACACGGATCTTCTTGGTGAGCGCCCCCTGGGGGAAGGAGGCCTGCACCATGGGCACGGTGGAGCTGGACAGCATGCCTCCGTCGGGGCCCATATGGTTGGACTCCTGCTTGATGCGGGACACCACGGCAAAGTACTGCGGGAAGTCCATGGTGACGATGCGGCAGATGCGCTTCTTCTCCAGCTCGATGGGGCTGTCCAGCTCTGGGACACGGCGACACAAACGGGATGGTTTTTGGGTTTTTTTTGCACTGCCACACACCGGCTACGCCCTCCCATAATTTGTATTATAGCTAAACATTATATATATATATTTTTTTATAACAACGGCCAAAGCTCCCCTATGTTTCCTATGTACCGTATAACAGCTCCACACCGCGTTTCAACCCACTTAATAAGCAATACACTGCAGATGTCCAACAAAGTATTAATTCCACTCATCAAATAACACTGGAATCATGAGACTCAAAAGCAGGTCGTAGCAGTAGAACCGAGTAGATCTGCTATTGGTTACTGGTTGCCGTCGGTTACCGCCGGGGGTTGGGGGTTGGGGGTTGGGGGGGGGGATCTCGGGTTACCTTCGTCCATGCCGTTGAGCAGCTCCAGGAGGTCTTCGGTGCGGGCGTCGGACTGGTGCTCCTTCCACGTGTCTCCGTTGTCGCTGCGCAACACAATCAGCTCTCGCTCTTTGCCCCGCATGGATCCAAAGTGAGGGATCTCCACGATCACAGGCCTGAGACCAGGAGACACAAATCAAGTATGTCATATGTGTCCAAAAAGCAGCAATGGAACAAAAGAACCCAAAAATATACACTTCACTACAAGTAGGTTTTTGTGAATGACCGTCATCGCAAATATAAAGCTATAACTCGGATTGACGTTCTCGCCATTGTTGTTGTCATTACATAACCCTAACTGGAGCGGTGCAGGAGGGGAGGGCTCCAGCTCCAGAGCTCTCCTGCTTCTGTTTGTGCGTCGGTGTGCACCACCTACACACACTGTGCACCAGCCCAAATATGTCCCAAACAACCCCTACTCTCCCAAACTGTTTCAACATCAAACTAATAGTAATAGTGCAATAGATAATTACATTAGATAGAGAGAGAGAGAGAGAGAGAGAGAGAGAGAGAGAGAGAGAGATAGATAGATAGATAGATAGATAGATAGATAGATAGATAGATAGATAGATAGATAGATAGATAGATAGATAGATAGATAGAGAGATAGAGAGATAGATAAAGACAGAGATAGATCGATAATTACATAGATAGACAGATAGACAGATAGACAGATAGATAGATAGATAGATAGATAGATAGATAGACAGACAGATAGACAGATAGATAGATAGATAGATAGATAGATAGATAGATAGAGACAGACAGACAGACAGACAGACAGACAGAGAGACAGATAGACAGACAGACAGACAGATAGATAGATAGATAGATAATGACATAGATAGAGTGATAGAGAAATACAGATATGTAGATAAAGAGATATAGAGATAGATGTAGACAGTTAATTAAATTAATAGATATATAGATAGATAGCTAGTTGATTGGGAGATAGATACATTTCAGCATCCACAAAGTGGAAACTTGTGTTTGACCTTAGAGAAGTAGTCGGACAGGGGAAGGGTGGGGGTGGGGGGGTACCTACCCTAGGAACTGCGCCCCGGCCGGGCCCACCTCCACCAGCCTGCTGACCAGGCCCTCGCCCTCCACCATGGGCGGCGGGTAGGCCAGCTTGTGGCGCTTGGCCAGGCGGCAGGTGATGCGCGTGGGCGCCGTGCACTTCCTGGGCGGGATGATGATGCGCATGCCGTTGTGGCGGCTGCCCCGCATGGAGCCGCCGCGGGCGTCCACCATGAAGCTGACCAGGAACCTGCACCACCCACCCCCACCCCACCCCACAACAAACACACACCCCAACACAACAATACACTGGTGTTAGATCAGATCACAGATCAATGCCCCGGGAGAAAACTAAAAGCTAAAACGGAAGGCCGGAGGAGAAAAATAAAAAGGCGTGAGACGCCATGAGGACACAACGGCGTGAGGGGGAGGTGGTGGTGGTGGTGGTGATGTCCATGCTGTGATCACTGTACAGAACCCCGAACCAAGAGAGCGAGAGACAGAGAGAGAGAGTCAGGGAGACGTTTCATAATAACCACACAGTGTGAAAGGCCATCGGAAGACCGGGCAAGATAGAACAGAGACTAGAGACTAGACAATGAGAAAATGCTTCGAGGTGTGACTGTGAATGCCGGCTGGCAGTTTAAAGGGTTCAAGTGGAACAGAAAACCAAAACGACGGACAAATCGAAGCCGTAGTTTGATATCAGGAGCGGTACATTTGTGATCGCTGCCAAAGTCTCAGCCCCACCTCTAAAGCAGGCTTCAGTGATCAAATAAATTCAACATTTTCATCACAAATGTTTTTACCTAGCCGAGGGACATGACTCTTAAATGAGGCAGGGTGAAGTTATTATGGGCTTTGTCATTCCTGTTAATTTTGTGACGGGCACAAAAATGACAGGTGGGACATGGTCAGGATTCACTATTAGCTTATTATGGAAGACGGAAAAATGACTTGCGATGCCTTATTAAGCCAAACTGTGGAATGCCAGCAAATGTGATACGTTTCCATTATATGATTGTCATATTATATTATTATTATGATGTTACCATGTTATATGTGTTAAACACTTCCAATGAGAGGGTTGTTAAATAAAGACGAAGACGATAAAGATGAAGTTAGCATCCCTTAGTGCGTCGTCGCTCGGATGTGGTAAAAGTCCTCTTTAATTCATATTCTATTCTTTTCTTCTTTACATTTTGATTAACAATCCACCGTAACAAAAGAGCATTTCTGTTCTGTTATGGGGCGGTGGAGGAAACATTTTATTAAAGCGAAACACAGCTTCCGGCAGCGTTTCGTTTTAATGCGTGCGTTCCGCGGGCGAGGACATACGAAAGAAGATGGCGTGATGGCGTATGGAAGAAAGACACCCAAAGACACCTTGACACACTTCTACCGGCTAGTCTATATGCAAATGAGACACCGTACCGACACCCACACACACACACACACACATGATGACCATAGACACAGACTGCACAGGGCGGGAGAGAGAGGACATCATAAACGGAGCTACTTTGTAAAACATAAAATACTAATAAATAAAAAAATAGAGGAAGAGAAGATTGAGCAGGAACGTGAGTGACATCACTACGGCGTCACGGTTGGGGTTGGGGTGGGGGGAGGGTGGGGTGGGGAGCAGGGGAGCAGGGGAGGGACGGGTGGTTGTGGTGGTGGTGGTGGTGGTGGTTAACCAGCAAACTCATTCATCACCTGGAGTCATACTGGGGGAGCGGGGAGGACAAGCTGTGAAGTATAAAAAAAAGACACGGAAAGAGACAACAACGGCAGGAGGCGGGGAGCCCCGAGGAGAAAAACACGTTTAGAATCAACGGTTCACGCACACTCACTAACAATGTTGAGCTAACACAGGTTCTTCTGTTGGGGTGAGCGGGGGGGGTCACACTTATACTTATAAATCAATGAATTAATAAATGGTTGAAAGGTGAATTAAATAAAATCTAATATTGACAAAGAGATGGGAAACACAAAACATAACTAAGCTAGGACCCTGAACTTGAGAGTAAAACACTGGACTGGAGCACCAAAACAGAATATGACTAAGGGGGGGGGGGGGGGGGGGTTACATGATGCCTTAGGTTCTTTATACAATTTGAAAGAGGACACTTTAAATCCATGACAACAAAGGTACCATTTATCATCTCTGGAGCCTGCATGTGTGAACGTACTATATTACATCAAAAGGAATAAAACCTAATAGCTAAGTAGATCATCACAGCAGAGCCTGGCGACGACTCGACAGCGACACAAAGAGAAAGAGAGAGAGAGAGAGAGAGAGAGAGAGAGAGAGACAGAGAGAGAGAGAGAGAGAGATAGGACAGGCTCTCTGTTCTACGTCTAACAGACCTGATGTTATGAACGTGTTATGAATATCTCAAGTGAGCGTCTGAGGTCAGGTGTTATCGTTATGTCTCGCCGTGCCAACGCCACACCACGGACCACGTCAGGGCCCTGTTAGCTCCGTCCAAACATCTCCACCGCTATGGTAGCGTGGAGCGTTAACACATACAGCATATACAGGATATGTATTTATATTTTTTGAGTTTTGCAGAATTTCTCTCCTATTACTCTCTGTTTAATGTTCAATGTTATGCACCAATTTCACAATAGCACCTTGTTTGAAAAAAAAAATCATTCTGATTCTGATTCTGATTCTGACGTGTGTTGTAATATCGACAACCACCGTGCCGAGCCATGGTAATGCTAAGACGTACACGGTGTGCCAGCCGTCACTGTAGGAACGCGTGGTCTCCTGTACTGTGCTCTCCATGGCTGACTGGGTGTGAGTGTTGCATGCGGTACTTACCCAGAGTGGATGGGGCTGGACACGGTGTTGTGTTGGCTGTGGTCCATGGTGTCTGGGGTCCAGCTGTACCGACGCATGCACTCTGTGCTGTAGTCTCTGGTCACGGCCAAGTGCTGGAGGGAGGGGGGGGCGGAAACAAAAAAGGCAGCGCGGCGCGGCAGCCAATCAAAGGAGGAGTACGGGCGACGGGGGTGGGTGGGAACAGCGCGCGGGGGGCGGGGGCGTGGGGGGTTGGATGAGTGACAGGTTGGAGATCCGATGGAGAGGAAGGAGAGGTGGAGGGGATTTAGGAGAGAGGTTCGAAAGAGCGAGAGACGAGAGCGGACAGCAGGTGGATTAAAAGAGAGAATGGGAAAGATAGAAGAGAAAAAGAAAGGAGATGACAGGAGAACGTACAGGAGTGCAGGAAGGTGGAGAAGGAGTCAAGACATGGAGCAGACTTGAGATGAGAGGTTGTTGAACGCTTACACAGTATATAATAGCTAACCCTGAGTACGCGTGGACCCGAGAGCTGATAACATGACGGCACGTTTACATACGGTACACACAGACGTTACACAGATGCAATAACTTATGGAAAACTTTGACGCGTCGATAAAACATGCAAATGTGATATGACGTGACCAAAAAAACAACAAGACCTCCATGTCGGCTGTTTGAGTGACGATGACATCATGGGAAACACCAGTATGATGGCAATGAGACCGGAGAGGCCCGAAAACAAAAAAAATATACATCCAGTCCACCGCACACAACGTCAGGTAATTGATGTGGTGACGCGGTGTGATGAATATGAGGACGCAAAACCACAACACTGTATACCTTGTTCAGAGGATCAACCAAGTAGGAGATCTCTTTACAGCCGCTCTGAAGCTACGAGGGGGAGAAAGGGAGTTGAGAAGGATGCTGCCTATACAACGGACGTCCGCAGAGACACAGAAAGACAGCATCTCTCAGGAGAGCCTCTCATGTAACGTGTTCATTAAAGAGACAGGAACATCTTACGTATGTACATGTAAAACGAGACGGGGGCGGCCAACAGAGCAAAATATAAACTCCGTCGAGGCTAATTTTGCATCTTTAAGATAACGCTTTGCTAATCCCGTGAGAGCGAGGCAGGAACTTTCACTGAGAGCTAAATATGGTCTTTTGATCAAGACGACCGAGCTAGGTCATTCATTTAAGGAACACAGTGTGTCTCCTTCCACCCCAAACACATTCAGAAGTTTAAAACAACAACGAAGAAAATGTTTCCCTGTTTTAGGCCAAATAACAGGAACACGCATGCATAGTTTGTCCATTTATAGGTCTAAATCTTGGAGGAATGCATTGCTGAACCCGCAGGTTGTGTAAGTAACGGTGTTTACGGTACGAGAGGTTAGAGTACCTGCGTTAGCTCCTACCCTGCAGGACAACCACACACACACACACACACACACACACACACGCGTACACACACACACACATGCGCATATGCACGCACGCACACATCCACCCACCCACACACAAACCCAAACACACACACACACACACACACAGAGCAGTGATTGGCGGTGGTTTTCCATGAGAAAGCAAGCAGGGGGTCCCCCCAAACCACTTGTGGCCGGCAGGACAAACCCTCTGGCTGGGTGGAGGGGTCCCCTGCGATCTCTCTCTCTCTCTCTCTCTCTCTCTCTCTCTCTCTCTCTCTCTCTACCCTCCCTCCTCACCCGGGTGGGGGCAACAACAACGACTGCGGGGGAGAGAAGGTGAAGTGGAGAGCAGCTGCCTTACCGTGTCCTTGGTGGGGGCCAGGATCTCCTCGATCATCATGCTGTCCCGGGCGTAGGAGCTCCGGTTCAGGGTGTTGGACCTATCCGAACTGAAGGATCGGAGGCTACATGTTACCACGGCGGCAACCGGCGGGGGCGGTGCGCGGGGTTGGAAGGAGGGAGGAAGGAAGGAAGGAAGGAAGGAAGGAAGGAGGGAGGGGGGGAAGAGGGGGGGAGGTGGGGGGGGGCAACAAAAAGCAGTGGAAGAAAACAAAAAACAAAGGAAAAAAAACAAAAACAAACACAAACACAACAGGAATCTGTTACTCGCTGCAACCTCCAGGGAACTAGTGTATGCTTGTGCTAGTGAGTGTGCACCGGAGTAGAAGAAGAAGAAGAAATTGGAGTTTAGTGCACTAGAGATGGATGTGGAGGTGGAGCCGCACCACCGAAGAAGAAGAAGAAGAAGAAGAAGACGGAGTTGTGGCGGAGTTGTGATGGGTGTATGCGTGCAAGGTCATTCCGACACGGAAGTGAGAAATGGGCTAGATTCTCCTATGAGAGACCAAGAAATAGGAAAAGAGAGGCTGGCTTCGAGAGGAAATACAATAAATGTATGTCGTGGTGGTAAATATTGAATGATGTTGCAACATAGATGTGATTGGGGATTCTCATTGATGGAGCATGGTATACATATTTAGTGCCGCGCTAATGCTTGTAATTCCATGATTTATGAACACTCTGAGGGCATCGGATTATCGCCAGCGGGACAACAAGGCAACGCTTCAAAGCGGAATTCCTTCTTCATCGTTCATCTTCACATTTCGGAGTAAATATAGATTCAATTTAGAGATGACTCACTCTAAATTAGCAGCTGGGCCCCACCGTGGCTCTTACATAGGAACGCATAGGAGCAGCCACGGGGCTACAACACAGGTTCAAAATCCTGGCCTTTTTTTTTTATTTATTTTTTTGCTGCAGTCTGCTTTATGCTGTGTGATGATGACGTCGTCGTGTTTTTGCAGTGGCTCTCGCAGCTCCGAGGGCAGTAGAACGCTGTGGAAGAGCGCTCTCCTGTTGTTCGGTTGTCCCCTCTGTGTTTGTCTTTCTGTGTTTTCCCCGCGTCCACCTTTCAGCGAGAGAGTCAGTGTGCTTGCGTTGCAGGAGCTGCAGCGTCTGACGCACTCGCCGTCGACTGCTGCTGCTCAGACGCCCGTTTCTTCCTTCCCGCCCGCTGTCGCATTCTCACGTCTGCATGTTGTACCAAGGGGCATGTCTATGCAAATTCAGATAATAATAAGAATAATAATAATACGGACACAGTGAGGGTTAGCGCAAAGGCAGTTGCGGTTGCGCTGTTGTGCCTCCGATAAACTGCACCGTATACTTGGGGACTTTGGCGCCGGTTTATGCAAATTATAAAACCCTGTACAGTAAGTGTGCCAAATCCAGAGACTGTTCTATTGTGTGTTATTGATGTGTCAAAGAATGTACGCGCATGTGTGTGTGCATGTGTGTGTGTGTGTGTGTGTGTGTGTGTGTGTGTGTGAACGGGCCGAGCAAGGGCGAGAAAGTGCCGAGCTCAGCATGTTCCAGTGGGCACGCTATTCAGACACAGAGAGAGAGAGAGGGAGAGAGAGAGAGAGAGAGGGAGAGAGCGAGAGAGAAGCCTTTTATTTAGCGTAGCCTTTCCCACCCTGCCAACCAAGTTACCAGGCAACTCTGCATGGCCTGAATGGACCTGGTGGCATCCCCCCCCCCCCCACCCCTGCCCCTCCCATCTCGCTCTGTCCCTCTATATCTCTCTCTCTCCTCGTTCCCATTTTGAGTTCCGGCAGGCCTCTCTTTTTCCCCAAACATCCAGTCCCAGTCCGTTCTCCAGCCAGCCGGTCCATGTTTTTGAATGTCTGCTCCCCCTTGTGTTTTTTGGGGGGTTTTTTCCATCCGACTTTTCCTTGGCAGCGCTTCAGTCTTCCTGCCTCGTCGGCCTCCAGTCCCATTCACCCTCACTGTTGACAAATCACTTCAGCGACGGCGCGGCACTTGTGCCTTCATGCGTTGTTCAGCTACTGTTCTGGTTGTTTTTCTGCCTGTTGGCTAACGCGACGTGAAAGAGACTCAAGTGGAATGGAAAGGGAAAATAAGTAGTGGGATGCTCTGTGAGACGGTGTGTCTGGGCTGCTTCTGTGTGTGTGTGTGTGTGTGTGTGTGTGTGTGTGTGTGTGTGTGTGTGTGTGTGTGTGTGTGTGTGTGTGTGTGTGTGTTTCGGTGCCTGTGTTTGTGTGTCTGTGTGAGGGAGGGGGGGGAGGTCGTCTGTCTTTTCTCAAAATGTCCCATGGTTTACGTGGGTGTTTTTTTCCCCGAAAGAGCCAGACAAAAATTCCAAGGCTGTTCGGTCTGTTAAGACATACTTTTCTGTACACTGGTGGCGTTTCTCATGCCAAAATCTTCCAGAAACCTCTCGTGGGGTCGGGGGGAGGGTGGGTGGATATATATATATATACATACATACAGGTTTCACTGAAATGTGTGTTCATTACTGGCAACAACGTCGGTTGCCATAGCGATAGAGATAGAGAGCAACCGATTGTGAATGGAGTTGCTGCATTTGATCCCTGGAAGTTACATTGCACGACAATAAAATCAAATCAAATCAAACCAAATCAATAAAAAAAACAACACAGGGGAGCGGGAGGTGCGACTTGAGACAACAAAAACACACCAAGCCTTGTTGGTGCGAGTCAAAGAAACCAAAAACAAAAAATAAAACCTACTTCCAATCACAAAATCGAAAGAAAAAAAACGTAACATAATAGCCACTTCTATTAAAAGATTTTTTTTGTTGCAAATATAATGACTCTTATTCGGGGAATGGAAAAGTAGGATGAAATAATGATTCACTATAAAGTGAAGAACCCATGAAACGCGTGATGGCGACGACAGAACGGCATATTGACCACAGACAACACAACATACACAAAACACACACAAACCAACACACACACACACAATGGATTACAGTGGTTAATGAGGCTGGCATGGTGTACGTGTGGCGATGGCATGTGATTGTTACTTATTTATAACTTATTTGTTAGTTATTAGAAGGCATACTGTACACGTTAGGGGTTACAGATGGGGGGGGGTGGGGGGGGTATCACAGACATGGCGATTGCCGCCGATCACGACCACGATACAAGGACTAGACTGTTAGAGTACTACACAGGACTATCGTGCTGGGCTTACCTGATCCTAGGGCTATGGGTGAGGAACAAGACAGGAGTGCAAAGACAGGAAAACAAGGACAAAACAAACAAAAGGAAAATCGGAAAAGAGGAACGTGAAAAGCAAAGAATTGTTGAGGACATTGAAGCATTGATGCAGTGGATCATCTCTCAATTTTTTAATATAACAGCCTACATATATGCAACTGATGCTGGACGTTTGCATGGTTGTACCCCCGGACGAGACCCAAGTGTGTTAGTGTGTGTGTGTGTGTGTGTGTGTGTGTGTGTGTGTGTGAGGGCTGGGCGATATGGCCAAAAAAAATCTCGCCCAATATAGGTAATTTAATATCTCGATAACCATATACATCGCGATATGGCAGGTTTTATGGTAATTCAATACATAGGCCTTATACGTAAAGCCTACTTGTGTATACTCCCGTTTGAATTAAATACTTGACAAATGAAAAGTATTTCCTAATTTTATTCTGAATTGTTGTGCAAATAATAGAACAGCTATAAGAGTCTGGTAAGTTCAGACATTCAGATTACTGTAATGCAGCCTTTAAAACCAAGATAAGACAACTCATGCCATTTTGCGATATAACAATATCCCAAATCTAAAGTCTCATATCACAATATCGAAATAATATGGATATATTGCCCAGCCCTAGTGGTGTGTGTGTGTGTGTGTATGTGTGTGTGTGTGTGTGTGTTTCACTTGGCGTGTGTCTCGTGTTGTGTGTCTGTCTATAAAGGCCTCGGTCCGAAAGCAAACCATGCAAAACCCGATGTGACAAACAGAAAAGAGACTCAGGTAAAGGAAGCAGAACAAAGCCGTTGTTCAGCATCACACAGTCATACTTCAGCAGCAGCAGCAGCAGCAGGAACGTCAGAAGGCACACACGCACGCACGCACACACACACACACACACACACACACACACGCACACACACACACACACACACACACACACACACACTCCTGTGCTACATTAGCGCACCGCTAACACACCGCAGCAGAATGTTTACAAGCCTGCGAAGGGAAACGTTGTGCAGGTCCAATCGGGAAAGTGAGGGTTTTTTTATATACCTGCCTGCTGCCTCTGTTGGTTTGTTGGTTTGTTTGTTCTGAGGTATTTTTTTGTATTTTATCGTCGAGTAATTAAACAGACGTCGAGCGATGGCCCTGGAGCTGTATCTCATGCTCATTTCTCCCCTTCACACTGCTGTTTGTTGTTTTTGAATTTGGTCTAGGCAGCACCACGGCCCCTACCGGCTGCCCGCCGAACCAGCCAGTCAATAGTATGAATGGCAGCACAACACTGGGCCGTCTGGGGCCTGCCATGACCTCCCCACCCCCCCATCGAATGCTCACTTCACCATGCAGTTGGCTAGTTAGTGCCTGAGCAAAAAAAAAAAAAAAAGAAAAAAGAAAAAAAAGAAACTACAAAAAGTGGGCCACTTGATGGAGGCTGTGTGACTGCTGGGGGGGGGGGGGGGCAACAAAGTATACGCCGCTAATAGCGACCTGTAAAAGTGTGGCTGCTCGCGGGGCCGCGCTCCGTGTCTTTGAGGGGTTTATGAATGAATTAGGCCGCGCACACACACACACACAAAACGCTGAATCACTTTGTCACGTTGAATCATTGCACGGCAGCCGCTGCTTTCTGGGGTTTACTGAGTGTGTGCATGTGTGTGTGTGTGTGTGTGTGTCTCTGTGTGTGTGTGTGTGTGAGAGAGAGCGAGAGAGAGTGAGAGAGGAGGGGGGGGGGGTAATAATTCACCAAGAGTTTAAAGAGAACCCGAGTGAGGTCATCTTCAAACTCATTTGCATATGACGAAGGTAGACTACGCACGTCAGGCATAATGAAACATCATTACAGGTGTCTATATACGTCAATGGGTTTAACGTCACCATCTGCCCCACGATGACAGCTCATATAACACACACTGCTGCATACCAAATAGGGCAATAGGCTTGCGTTATTATTATTATTATTATTATGATTATTATATGTTATCTTGTACTGTGTCTATTATGAATCGAGTGAGGAACTTTTACCTGGCCGAGCGGGCTCCTATACTGAAGCCCATGTAGCCCTCCTGGGGGAGAGAATCGTCCCCCAGTTCCTTCAGGTCCTGGGGCCGCAGGTATTTGTCCGTGTCCCCAGTCATCGCATCCTCACCTGCAAGGGGGGGGGGGGGGGGGGGGGTTGAGTGGTGGTGGTGTGTGTGTGTGTGTGTGTGTGTGTGTGTGGGGGGGGGGGGGGGGGGTACATAAAGCCTCCAAGTTAGGTTACAGAAAACGACCATGATAGAAGATAGATATCAGAGGCGATGGGGGGGGGGGGGGGGGGGGGAACTGAGGAGCCTACTACTACTAGTCTACATTGTATTTGTATGGTTAACGTGTTTTGACGACAGGGGCCCATTCATTCTGAGCAGACATTCGGTCGTCCATCGACACAGCAACGGCAAGAGCAACTTATAGCCTGTCTGTGAATTGCACCGCAGCATCCACAGCAGAGGACACACACTACGGACACACAACCGGCACAGGCTGCGACATTTAAAGACTATTTTAAGAGGTCAACACACACACACACACACACACACACACACACACACACACACACACACACACTATAGCGGATGTGTGCCACTTTGCGGTATAGGAAAAAATAAGACGTATGCATAAGCTGCATGCCTCAATCGCCAGATCTCATATAGCGCAGCAGCAGCAGCCGACACACACACACACACGCACACACACGCACGCACACACACACACACACACACACACACACACGCATAACAAAAACTGCACTGCACCTCGCTCGGCAGACCGGTGGACTATCACCCGCCGGTCAACGTAGCCGCCGCCGCCGCCGCCGCCGCCGCCCGAGGAGCCGGAGGGAGCAGCGGCGGTGTGGCCAGCGGAGGGGCGGCTGGAGCGTCTTCCCTTCTCCCTCATACTACTACGACTACGACCACCACCACCACCCGGCGACGCTGCGCTGTTCCCGGCTGCAACACTCTTTCCGGCTGCTCCCACTCCCGCTGCCGCCGCTGCCGCTGCTGCTGCTGCACCACCACCAGCACCACCACCGCAGCCCCCCCACCACCACCACCACCCCTCCTCCTCCTATCCCCCCCTCCCCAGCAGCAGCAGCAGCAGCAGAAGCAGCCCCGCTACCTCAGGAGGACTGTGCCGCACTACGAGTCTCCGCCGGTCCGGATGCGGAGGAGAGCATCGGAGAACGGAGCGATGAGGAGGAGCGGCAGCGGCGGCAGCATCAGCACCGTTTAAAACACCAGTGTGATTGATGTTGATGATGTTGTTGATGATGTTGTTGTTGATGTTGTTGATGACGATGTTGTTGTTGTTGATGATGTTGTGGTTCAATCCGATTCATCCGTAGGAACCCACGGGCTGCTTTTTTGGACAGCCATGCAATGCAGCACTAAAGCCTCAACGTCACAACACGCGTTTCTCTGGCGCTGTCTGTTGCCAGTCTCTCTCTCTCTCTCTCTCTCTCTCTCTCTCTCTCTCTCTCTCTCTCTTTACCTCTCCCCCCTGTCTCTCTCTCTCTCCTCTCCCCCCCCCCCTCTCTCTCTCTCTCTCTCTCTTTACCTCCCCCCTCCTGTCTCTCTCTCGCTCTCTTTACCTCTCCCCCCCTCTGTCTCTCTCTCGCTCTCTCTCACTCCTCCCCCCCCTTCTCTCACTCTCTCTCTCTCACTCCCCCCCCCCCCCCCCTCTGTCTCTCTCTCTCCCTCACTTTACCTCCCTCTCTCTCTTTACCTCTCTCTCCCTCTCTATCTTTGCCCCTCTCTCTCGCTCTCTGTACGCCTCTCTCTCCCCTCTTCCTCGTCACAGCACAGTCTCTACAGTATAGGCAGTGTCCATGCATCCTCATCATAATATAATAATAAGTGTCATCCATAACAACAACTCACCGGCGCCCAAATCAGCCATCAGCGCTCAGAAGTCTTCTTAATATTCCACGTGTACGTGATCCAGTACAAAAATGAATCAATCGATTATCCAATTAAGCGAAAGATAATGACTCAATTAGCCCGCCGGTTTGAATGACAAAAAGTTTTCCTCGCAATGACGGAAGATCCGTGCGCCATATAACTCATATTTCTACTTATTATATTCTTGACCTCGAAGAAAACCAACGTGAGCAAAAAAAAAAAAAGGTGGATCGCAGCCCCCCTGGACGTCGACGACACCTGAGTTAAACAGTTAATTCTCCGCCAAAGGCGGCTTGAAAGTTCACCAGCTTTTGGGGTTAACCAGAGAGAGAAGATTTGCGCATATCGCTCCTCATCTCCAAGATCATGTCCAGCGGTAAGTCCACGCAGTAGAGCCTGCCACTCATGAAGCCAATCGCTTGGTTTTTTTGGGTCGAAAATGGTCCAAAAAAACCCCCCCCAACCAACATGGGTTGTCCACTGCGCACATCAGAAAACTAGAGGCTGGGACTTGTGGAGCAGCACAGCCAGGCGAGAGGCTACTGACACCCCCAGTGACGCAGCAGCACACAGCTCCCCCACCAACACACTTGTTGGATTCTCTTTCTCAGACCCAGAGGAGTCACAGCAAGGTTGTCGGCGTGTCATGCTTGGACAAGGCTATGGCAATAATCTGCAACTAACAAGTTACCCACATACTAGTTAACATACATTTAATTAATATATTACCTGTGGATCACTTTAAAGTTACCAAATATATATTTTTTATTTCTTTTTTTTTAATAAATGCATGATGTTAGGGTTATATATACTCTACAACAAGTTACCAACATATGTATTATTTAATATTTTCTTAACATAAAAATAACATCTGAAATGTAATTTATATTGCCTGCTTCGTGTGACGGTTAATGTGCGGTTAAAGATGGCGCACAGGGATTCTGTATTCTACACAAAGCATGAGATCAGTAGCACGGCGTCAAGTCTGACACACACATACACACACACACACACACACACAAGTCAGGAAGCAAGAATGTCATGCATGTTTTCTCTCCTGCCACTAACAACTTAATGGGATTGGCCTCTCCCACTCGGGATTAAAGGGAGAGTCGTGGTCTTCGCTTCATCTCATTCCCCCCACGTACGCCTATTGGGAAATGTGTCTGTAAACAGAGCATGTTCTCAGAGACATGCACACGCACACACACACGCACACACACACACATATAAACACACACGCACATGTACACTACAGGCTTATTGTGTTCTTGTGAGCACTCATAAATGACTCACAAATGCAACACAGGACTTGAAAATTTAAACTGGGTCAACACATATTCTGATATGTATCTTCATCATGGTCAAGTTTGTTGTGTGTGTATGTATGCATGTGTGTGTGTGTGTGTGTGTGCGTGTGTGTGTGTGTGTGGGTGTGCGTGTGCGTGTGTGTCTTTAGACACTGTATCGTCTGACATAGAAACTCCACACCGCACAGTCTCCTAAGCAACAGCCCGTGAACCAACTCATCAATTTTACAGACGCTTTTGCCCAGTGATTCCAAAACAAAGGACAGCAGACTGGCGGTGCCTCTAACAGAACAATAAGGACCGTAAACTACAAAGTTTACAGCCGAACTACAGGTCCTTGCTGGGTTCATCAAATGCAACTTACCGCCGCAATAATTGTAATGCAAAACTGTACAAACAAACCGTAACAAAAAAAACCAAACCAAAACTTAAGTACTAAGTAATACAGCAAATAGTAAAAATAGTAATAGCATCAACGGAAGACAATTATCACGTCTAAATTCTGAGAACTGTATCCGAATGCTTGTAGAGTTTCCGACCCAACATCACTCACTCAACCAATTGAATTAGTCTTACTGCCTGGTTACCGAATCGCTATAGTCAAGGAATTCTGCCCAAAGGGCTTAAAGAAACAGTGTGTCCTGTAACTGCAATGAAATGCCCAGTGACACAACGTAAATACTTCCCAGCAGAACAGAAAGCTATGCCAGTATAGCAGCGTGGCTACTAGCTCTTAAACAGCAGAGTGACAGAATCAGAGCGACTTGTGGAGAATAACAAAGGGAAAAAGTCTGAAACACGTCCTATTTGGAGGTTTTCAGGCACGGCGGCCCTGACAGTGCAATTTTAATAGAATGATTGAAAAAAAAACATCGGAATGTAATTTAAAATGAAAATCACACAGATGGAAACATCACACACAATTCAATCCGTTGTTTTTACCTTCGTCGTCGGACATGTCCAGGAACTCATTCATGGTCTCCGGAATGTTGATTTTATGTTTTTCCGTTGGAGTCTGCGTATCAGAAAAGGACAAAAACAATGTAAAACATACAAACAAGGAACATTATCAACTGATTCTAATATTTAGATTTTGACTTTTAGTCATTAATATTTGTAATAACGCGTATATTACGCACAGATTACTTATACGCTCCAACATGTGTTTTTCATTGGACGAATCAAATGGTAGCGGTGCTGTATGACAGCCCGATGAAAGTTATGACAGATATTCATATATTCAAGATATTCAAAGTTCTATCTTAACTTATCTTTCATCTCTCTCTCTCTCTCGCTCTCTCTCTCGCCGTATCAATAGAATACCTATAGTCTCTTGACCGCTCTCCCTCCCATGTGCAGAGCTTACATTGCTTGTGCGTGATCCAAGTTATTTGAGGATGGACTATTTAAGCCCCGCGGTGCGCGGTGGCCTGCCTCACACACTCACTGACTTCAGCAGCACACGTGTGACACAGCATGACCGCCTGAGTGGCTGGCCGCTTGCTCACACACTGACTGGCCTTGTGTTAGCAAGTCAGTGAGTAAGTCAGACTCAAAGTTGCGAGGCTAATAGAACGAGTTTCATAATTGCTAAGTTACCTGCGTAACAGCTGCGATAAGAGCAGATGTGCGATCCTGAGCACGTTACCAACATCTAAGAACATACAATATGCTAAGCAATGCCAAGTACATCTGTCAGAATAAATTAATTAAAAACTGAACGGCAATTTTTTCTTCTTTTCTTAATATATACCAACAACACACTCCATTTTATGGACACTTCTGTATCCCTTCAGTGTCTTACAATACCATGAATGCATACATTTAACATCAGCATGTGGGATTCGAACCCTCTGACCCTGGCACAGTGTCGGTGCCTTGCTCTGACAAGAGGCATGGAAAGTCTCACCACAGTGGTCAGGTTTTCGTCGGTCAGCGGCCTCAGAGAGTCCACCACTGAGATGTAACCAAGGCGACGGGCGACAGACAGGGCAGTGTTACCATTCTGATGGGCCAGGATGGAGACAACACAGGATGGGAAGCACACACAGGAATCAGTACTTCAATGCATTGACCTATGGTGTGTGTGTGTGTATGTGTGTGTGTGTGTGTGTGTGTGTGAGAGTGTGCATGTGTGTGCGTAAGTTTAAGATAAAAATAAATCGGGTAGAGCAAGGTTTACTTCTAGTCTGTGTGTGTGTGTGTGTGTGTGTGTGTGTGTTGTGTGTGTGTATGGATGTGTGTGTTCCCGCAGCTGTATATGTGTGTTGTGCATGTATATATGTGTTTCTGCAGCTATATGTATGTGTATTTGCATGTTTCTGGGTCTCAATGTTTGTATTATATGTATATGCATATGCATGTACATGGTGTATCTGCAGGCATGCGTATGTGTGTGTGTGTGTGTGTGTGTGTGTGTGTGTTGCGTGTACTAACCAGTGTGAGCTCATTGGCAGAGGCTCCATGCTGAAGCAGCAGGTTGACGATGTGGGTGTGGCCTTGCTGGGCCGCTTGATGGAGGGGAGTGTATCCATTCTGCACACGCACGCACACACGCACGCACACACACACACACACACACACACACACACACACACACACACACACACACACACACACACACGCGCACGCACAGAAAAGAGATAATATAAGTGGAGGTAAAGAACAGAATCAGGCCCGGTTTTCAGAGGTCTTCAAATCTAGAAATTCAGGTGGAGACGAGATCCAGGGTGGAGCAATTATGAGAGGAATCCATTCAGGACGGATGATGGTGGATTCAGACTGCAGCATATGGATTTTCACGTTTCCGTTGGTCGGTTACTGCTCAGGTTTCATGTGTATTGTTGTACGATGTGATATTTACTGTGATATTAATATAGAAAAAAAGTATAAAGATTGAAAATTATGAAAAGTTGAAAGGTAAATGAAGAGGGGGTATAGGTGTCACTGTATGAACGATTCATGAAAAGGTGAACGCTGCAGCGGCGTTGTGTATATACCTTGGTTTTGCCGTTGAGCCGTGCGTGGTTCTGTAACAGGAAGTGCGCCATCTTCACGTTGCCGTAGTGACAAGCCACGTGCAATGGAGTGTAGCCCGTCTGCAAAACGTCAGCGCAAAATTAACACGAAAGGCAGATTATGAGTACAATAATCCAAAAAGATGACACCTGATCAACGCGTGTTGGATTTCACAACCCTATCAAATTGTGTGTACGTGCGCGTGTGCGTGTGTGTGTGTATTGGATGGGGGCGACTGAGCGAATGACCTCTTCGCAGCTGTCCTGTCAGCACAAACACAAACACACACAATCTCACTTGCACCCGATAACCTTGTGTTGTCCAACCTCCAGCGGTTTCCAGTATCTTGTGTCTCACCATAAATAATGACCATGATTGCACAAGTCTGTGTGTGTGTGTGTGTGTGCGCATATCTGTGTGTGTGTGTGTGTGTGTGTGTGCGCATATCTGTGTGTGTGTGTGTGTGTGTGTGTGTGTGTGTGTGTGTGTCGCATGTGGATATGTGTTCTGCGTGCTGTGAGCCAATCAGTTCAAGAGTGTGTACCTGTGATAAACACACACACACATACACACATGTGGTTTACAGTTCAAATGTACACTGTACATGCATACTGCATACACCATTTTCCCCAAAACAGTATATAGGCATATACTGTTAGTTAGTTATATATATACGTGTATATGCTGTGGGGGCGTGTCTTTCTGTTCCATCTGCAGTGCATTCTCCAGCGCGCTCCAGGGGAGGCTCACCTTCGTCTGAGGGCTGACGTCAGCTCCGTGGTTCAGGAGGACCTCTGCAACGTTGACCTTGTCTTCCTGAGCCGCCAAGTGAAGAGGAGTGAGACCGCTCTGCATAGGAGAGACACACACATGCACACAATGACATATATATATATATACACACATTTATAGACACACAATCACATAAATACACACACACACACACACACACACATGTGCACATGCATGCACACACGTACACACACACACAAACGTATGCACAATGACATATATACACACATTTATAGACACACAATAACATAATACACACACACACACACACACACAAATACTTGCGCACACACAAACATACACACATATGATATGATATATACAATTCACATTTACATTTAGGGCATTTGGCGCAATTTGACGCTTTTATCCAAAGCGACTTACAAAGAGTACATTTGTTGAAGGAGACAGCAATATATCGCTTATTTTAGGTATGTATTCGTAGGAATTCTGACTTTACCACATTTCACTTTACTTTTCACATCCTTGCACATAACCAACAATACATCTTTTTGACTTGACTCAATGACATGCATGCACACACACGTACACACACACACCGTACACACACACAGACACACACACACACACGATCATTACATAAACAACAAAGTCAACAGTGTCGGGATGATAAATGACCCACATACACGAGCTATGCCGCTATGCAGCATCTTCAGCACCTTCAGCACCTTGAGAGTTCCTACCTTGTTGCACACATTGGCGTTGGCGTTCTTGGCGAGCAGCAGGGAGACCAGGTCCACGCTGCCCTCCTGAGCCGCCAGGTGAACGGGGCTGATGCCCTGCCCGCGTCACTGCGTTGGTGTCGGCGCCGTACTCCAGCAGCGTGGTGCCGATGTCCATCTGGTTCTTCTTGGCAGCGATGTGGAGCGGCGTGTAGCCGTTCTGGGACAGGGACAAAGAACGTTGGGGGGGTTGGGGGGTGTGGGGGTGAGTGGCTCTCTTTTCTTTTTCCGGTGCATGTATGTCTTGTATGTTATTTTGAGCGGGTAATGCGTTCCGTTGCTGTTATTGCTGCAGTTTGTGTAAGTGAATAATGTGCAATTGAATTCAGAATCTAATTCAGATTCAAATTCTGAATACTTTTCAGAATCTAATTCAGATTCAAATTCTGAGTCAAATTCAGATTCAAATTCAGAATCCAGGGTGGAGCAATTATGAGAGGAATCCATTCAGGACGGATGATGGTGGATTCAGACTGCAGCATATGGATTTTCACGTTTCCGTTGGTCGGTTACTGCTCAGGTTTCATGTGTATTGTTGTACGATGTGATATTTACTGTGATATTAATATAGAAAAAAAGTATAAAGATTGAAAATTATGAAAAGTTGAAAGGTAAATGAAGAGGGGGTATAGGTGTCACTGTATGAACGATTATGAAAAGGTGAACACTGCAGTGGCGTTGTGTATATACCTTGGTTTTGCCGTTGAGCCGTGCGTGGTTCTGTAACAGGAAGTGCACCATCTTCACGTTACCGTAGTGACAAGCCACGTGCAATGGAGTGTAGCCCGTCTGCAAAACGTCAGCGCAAAATTAACACGAAAGGCAGATTATGAGTACAATAATCCAAAAAGATGACACCTGATCAACGCGCGTTGGATTTCACAACCCTATCAAATTGTGTGTACGTGCGCGTGTGCGTGTGTGTGTGTATTGGATGGGGACGACTGAGCGAATGACCTCTTCGCAGCTGTCCTGTCAGCACAAACACAAACACACACAATCTCACTTGCACCCGATAACCTTGTGTTGTCCAACCTCCAGCGGTTTCCAGTATCTTGTGTCTCACCATAAATAATGACCATGATTGCACAAGTCTGTGTGTGTGTGTGTGTGCGCATATCTGTGTGTGTGTGTGTGTGTGCGTGTGTGTGTGTGTGTGTGTGTGTGTGTGTGTGTGTGTGTGTGTGTGTGTCGCATGTGGATATGTGTTCTGCGTGCTGTGAGCCAATCAGTTCAAGAGTGTGTACCTGTGATAAACACACACACACATACACACATGTGGTTTACAGTTCAAATGTACACTGTGCATGCATACTGCATACACCATTTTCCCCAAAACAGTATATAGGCATATACTGTTAGTTAGTTATATATATACGTGTATATGCTGTGGGGGCGTGTCTTTCTGTTCCATCTGCAGTGCATTCTCCAGCGCGCTCCAGGGGAGGCTCACCTTCGTCTGAGGGCTGACGTCAGCTCCGTGATTCAGGAGGACCTCTGCAACGTTGACCTTGTCTTCCTGAGCCGCCAAGTGAAGAGGAGTGAGACCGCTCTGCATAGGAGAGACACACACATGCACACAATGACATATATATATATACACACACATTTATAGACACACAATAACATAAATACACACACACACACACACAAATACTTGCGCACACACAAACATACACACTTATATGATATATAGATATATATATATACTTACAAAGAGTACATTTGTTGAAGGAGACAGCAATATATCAGCAATATATCACTTATTTTAGGTATGTATTCGTAGGAATTCTGACTTTACCACATTTCACTTTACTTTTCACATCCTTGCACATAACCAACAATACATCTTTTTGACTTGACTCAATGACATGCATGCACACACACGTACACACACACACACACACACACACACACACACACGATCATTACATAAACAACAAAGTCAACAGTGTCGGGATGATAAATGACCCACATACCCGAGCTATGCCGCTATGCAGCATCTTCAGCACCTTCAGCACCTTGAGAGTTCCTACCTTGTTGCACACATTGGCGTTGGCGTTCTTGGCGAGCAGCAGGGAGACCAGGTCCACGCTGCCCTCCTGAGCCGCCAGGTGAACGGGGCTGATGCCCTGCCGCGTCACTGCGTTGGTGTCGGCGCCGTACTCCAGCAGCGTGGTGCCGATGTCCATCTGGTTCTTCTTGGCAGCGATGTGGAGCGGCGTGTAGCCGTTCTGGGACAGGGACAAAGAACGTTGGGGGGGTTGGGGGGTGTGGGGGTGAGTGGCTCTCTTTTCTCTTTCCGGTGCATGTATGTCTTGTATGTTATTTTGAGCGGGTAATGCGTTCCGTTGCTGTTATTGCTGAAGTTTGTGTAAGTGAATAATGTGCAATTGAATTCAGAATCTAATTCAGATTCAAATTCAGAATACTTTTCAGAATCTAATTCAGATTCAAATTCTGAGTCAAATTCAGATTCAAATTCAGAATACACAGACACACACACAGGACAGAAACACACATGGACACAGACACACACACACACGGACACACAACACACACACACTGGACACACACACACATGGCACACACACACACACACACATGGACAGAAACACACATGGACACAGACACACACACACACACACACACACACACACACACACACACACACACACACACACACACACACACCACCCGCTCTGCTCTACATATTTCTTTGACCTTGGTCAGTGCAATTAACCCTTTTTAAAGGGACCACAAAACGACTCCCATTGTCAGAGCGACATTATCTGAAGCAGCACCAGCTCGTGTTCTAGTAAGAGAACGGTTGGGAGTAATAATTCATCCCCACACCATTACTGACTACTCACCCACCGACCAGGCAGCAGCCGCCTCCAATGTAAACCACACATGAGACAGAAACTACATTGAGTTTTGGTTCTATATGAACCGAGGTCTATTTATTAAGTCAGAGCGTTGTGTGCACCAACTAGTGGAGGCTCACGGAAGTTCTACCACGGAGAGACACACTGTAGTGATACTGTAGTCAGCACTGTGTCTGTCTCTATATGCTGTCTGTGAATGTGTTCAGTGTGATCAGTGTTCTGCCAATGCAAAGGAAATGGATAAAAAGGAGTGAAAAAAGGTAAAACAGGAGGTAAGACAGAGAAAGAGAGAAAGATGGAAATGAGAGAAAAGAGAGATAAACCTATGGATGGATTAGACATATAGTGATTTGTTTTTTACTCTCTATTGTGCATTGTTTCGCTTTCTTCTACATGCTATTTTACTTTTATGTTATTTTACGTTTTATTTGACATTTTATATTTATGTTTTGTGTCTTGTGTCAATAAAGCCCTTTGAAAGGAATTGACAAAAACATACACATATACAATAGAAGATCACCCATCCTATGTATGCATTCTGTATGTTCACAGGCAAAAGCACCCAAAAAAACCAAAACAAGCCCCGCCCACCACCCACCTTCGTGGAGGAGGAGAGGGAGGCTCCGCCCTCCAGTAGCAGGCCGGCCACGTCCTGGTGGCCCTCGCGGGCGGCCAGGTGCAGCGGGGTATAGCCCGAGGTGGTGGCGGCGTTGGCTGTGGCCCCGTGCTTCAGCAGCTGCTGCACGATGTCCGCCTTGCCCAGACGGCTGGAGATGTGCAGCGCTGTCTGGTCGTCCTGGGAGAGAGAGAGAGAGAGGTAGGGGGGTAGGGAGACACAGAGAGACAGAGAGAGAGAGCAAGAAAGAGAGCGAGAGAGAGAGAAGGGAGAGAGAGACAGAGCAAGAGAGGGAAAACGAGAGACAGAGAGAGAGAGAAAGAGTAACAAGTAACAAGTTGTTGTTAAGTAAGTTGTGTGTTTGTGTGTGTGTGTGCGTGTGTGTGTGCGCGTGTGTGTGTGTGTGTGTGTGCGTGTGTGTGTGTGCATTGTGTGTGTGTGTGCATGTGTGCGTGTGGGAGGGTTTGTCACGGTGGCCAGGGTAGAGCGAGCTTGCTAGCGCTGACATTTGAAACCGTAAAAAAAAAACAAAGCTAGCTGTCAATCACCGTGAGGAGTGTCAGTTTAATGCCAGCGTAGGCATGTGTCAAAACTTCATCACTACATCACCGCCTAAAAGTACAATAGAAGTAAGTACAAATACCTTGTGGGCTCAAATCTATGAAAAATACCTCCGTGTCGTTGCATTTTTTTTTTGGTCAAATATAGGTCACCCAATTTGGACCGAAGAGAGATCATTTTTCATTTTGTGGGAACATTGGGAACACAAAAATCAAGGGAGAAGCAGAGTTTTCGGCGATTCTACATTGTTGTTGTTTTGTGTTGTAGCCCGTCATGTGTGGAGAGAGGTCACAGAGAGTATGTGGTGTAGGAGGTTCCGGTACCTTGGCCTTGGTCTCCACCTTGGCTCCGTTCTGCAGCAGGTACCGCACCACGTCCGCCTGGCCCGCCCTGGCTGCCATGTGGAGCGCTGTCTCACCCCGCCTGGGGGGCAGCCGGCGCACACACACACAACACACACACACACTCACACACACACACACACACACACACACACACACACACACACAGGTCAGCTCCCAATGCTACAAGGAGGTTGCTGGTTCGATCCCCGGCTCCTCATAGTGTCGAGGTGTCCCTGAGCAAGGCACCTAACCCCAACCGCTTCTGAGTTGGCTGTTGCCTAGCATGTCCCAATGCTACAAGGAGGTTGCTGGTTCGATCCCCGGCTCCTCATAGTGTCGAGGTGTCCCTGAGCAAGGCACCTAACCCCAACCGCTTCTGACTGAGTTGGCTGTTGCCTCGCATGGTTGATACTGCAAGCGGTGTATCAATGTGTGTGAATGAATGGGTGACTCTGAGGCAATAATTGGAAAGAGCTTTGATCGGCCACAGGTCAGAGAAAGCACCATATAAATGCAGTTCATTTAACATTATGAATACATGACTTTTCATCTATATTCAACTGCCAGGTATGTAAAAAATAATGACGGAATTAGGGAAATAAACAGGAAAGAACATGAACCGGAACATCAGGAGCAGTTAAGGTTAGGAGTCTTGCTCAGGGACACCTCAACACTCAGCGAGGCGGAGCCCAGGATCGAACGAGCAACCTTCCTGTTGCCAGACCCTCTCTTACCTCCTGAGCTACTGCCACCCAACATCATTGAACATAGGATCTAAGCGGTGACAGAGCGTGACGGGGTGAGAGAGAAGGCGCGGGTGGTCGGCGGAGCACCTACCACGTTGGTGGTGTTGGGCGAGGCTCCGTGGTGAGTCAGGGAGTTGACGATGTTCTCGTGGCCCATGAACGCTGCCACATGGATGGGCGTCAGGCCAGACTGCAGGGAGCGGGGGGGGAGAGGACCCAGGCCGCACATAAAAACACCGTCATGAAGAACCACCGCGACCGGATCAACTCTGACACTTAACTCTTATTCTGATCCTTACATTGGCTATCGATTGATCGGTGAGCAAAGTTTATCGTGTCGCTATTTCCAAAAGCATCATCACAATGTGTACAGCTTGTTCTTGTGTACTATTCATCATCATACAGTAAATAGGTACATTAGAGTATAATAGAGTAGATCAGAGTAGAGTAGTACTTAGTAGTATAATAGTAGTACAATATACTAGAATGGCAGTAGAATGCAGTAGAGTATAGTATAGTACAGCACAGTACATTACAGTGGATTAGAGTGTAGGATCATTGATTAGAAACAGAAAATAATGGAGATGAGCAGAGTTGAGTAGAAAACTGTATGGTATAGAAGCGTACATTAGAGAAGGGTAGAGTAGAATAGAATAGAGTTCAATAGAATAGAATGGAGTACAATGGGGCGATGCGGTACCTCTGTGACAGCCTGGATGGAGGCTCCGTGTTTGAGGAGCAACTCCATCACCTTGACTCTGTTCTTCTTGCAGGCGATGTGGAGCGGAGTGAAGCCGTTCTGCGCGCACACACACACACACACACACACACACACACACACACACACACGCACACTTAGTATAAAACCTCATCGAGGGGGGAGCACCCTTCCCAGGTATATTGGTTCTCGAACCCTCAGAGGGCTGAACGGTCTCGAGGCAACTATAATAAGCTCCGCTGTTTCTGCTCTTTCTCGCAAATAACTCGCAAATAACCCACACCCATGTGTTGCGACATCGTCACCCATGCATATACTGTAAACCACACACACACACACACACACACATGCACGCAGACCCCCCCACATATTTACATGACACTCAACAAGCACCATACCGATTCTGAAGTATTTTGGTCAACAGAGTGAATAAGGCTGCTGCTGCTAATCGTGGTCTTTATGAGTTTATCAGCGTGAACAGAGGAAGCAGATGCATGCGACAGGAAGCCAGGGACGGGTGAGAATGAAGATATAGTTACCCACCCTGCCCCAGGAGAGAGAGAGGGAGAGAGAGAGAGAGAGAGAAGGAAGAGAGAGAGAAGAAAGGAGAGAGGAGAACAAACTCTAATCTCTCTCGCTCCCGTGAGGAGGCGGTGTGCGCTAACACAGTGTCCGTCCAAGAGGAGGTAGATCACCCACATAGGTGAGATTGCCTTTATCCCCAGGGTTTAATCGAGTTTATCTAATTTTGTTATGTGTCTCATCTTCGTGGCAGCTTCTTTATTTTCATGTTCTCATTTGGCCTAACCGTGGCCTCACTAAGTCCCTTGTTACCTACCAACATTGGTGAAGCTTCATAATTCGTCCTGTCCCCCTGTGTCTAATGGTGAATACATTCACGTCCCAGCGCTGCGTTGGACTGTCATGCATTTCTCTTTCAACCGTTGAACAGCTCGACATTTCGACACGAACGCAATCTCTGGACAGCGGCTCCTTTGTGACAAAGGCTTGATGTGGGCGGCTTTCGCTCTCTTCTTGTGATCACGTAATGTCAAGGTTGAGCAATCAATCACGCACACGCTCTCTCTCACCACACCCATCCCTTCACACCCTCTCTCTCTCTCTCTCTCTCTCTCTCTCTCTCGCTCTCTCTCTCTCTTCTTATCCTCTCCCTCGCTCTCTCCCCACTCTCTCTCTCTCTCTCTCTCTCTCTCTCTCTCTCTCTCTTTCTCTGCTCTCCCCTGCCCTATTTGCTCCCTCAACCCCCCCTCCCCTCTTGTTGCTATTAACTATTAACTAGCAGACACTTTCTTCCAAAGCGACATCATTAAGGTGCAGGTAGGAGTGAAGGCATCTTGCTCAAGGGTGCTTACAGGTAGACTGTGGACACCAGAGGAGGGGGGGGGGGGGGGTGGTTGAACCCATAACCTTTCAGCTTGGAGTCAAACACGCTCACTTAATGTCCCATACATTGGGGGGGGACCTGATATGCATAAATACATTTCCGCATTAAACAAAGAAAGTTTCAAAGGTCCCATAAAAAAGTCCTCTATACACGATTATGAACATGCTGCCTAATGATTCGTAGCCATGAGTGAGCTGCTATTTATCCCTGAGTGTGGTGCAATGCGCATACGGAGACACCGGGTACACTGATAATATGGGCCAACGGTGATTGGGTTAAGCAGACACTCGTGGAGGCAGATGCACAATGCACCGCAAGAAGTCGGGGTGCCACTGAAAACGTTCCCACCGGAAACATTCCCACAGGAAAATGTTCCAAGCAAAAACGTTCTGACCGAAAACATTCTGACCAAAAACGTTCCCAATGAAAACACTCCCACCGAAAACGCTGAAAAAGTTCCCACGGAAAACATTCCAACTGAAAACAGTTCTCTCAGGTGTCGGGTCGGGGGCTCACCAGGGCCTTGGCGTTGGGGTTGGCCTTCTTGTCCACGATGAGCTTGGCCACCTTGTAGTGCCCGCAGTGGGCGGCCACATGCAGCGCCGTCAGGTAGTCGTTGGTCACGTCGTCCACCGGCACCTCCTGCTGCAGCAGTAGCTGCACGCAGTTCAGGTGGTCGCCCTGCGTGGCCATGTGCAGCGGGGACAGGCCGTTCTATAGGGGGGGCAGAGGGGGGGGAGAGAGAAAGAGAGATAGAGAGAGGGGGGGAGAGAGAAAGAGGGAGGGGGGAGAGGGAAAGAGGGAGAGAGAGTGGGGGGGGGGAAGAAGGAAAGACAGAGAGAGAGAGAGAGAGAGAGAAAGAGAGAAAGACAGACAGAGACAAACAAGACAAAGAAGAGGACACAAGAGATTGGAAGGGACAGAGGGGAGAAGGAGGAGGAGGTGCAGGAAGAGGTGGAGGAGGAGGAGAAGGAGGAGGAGAAGAGACACAGCACACACGGACAGACACGTAGAAAGATGGACAAACATGTACAGATAGACAGACATATAAAGAGAGACAGACATATAAAGAGAGAGACAGACATGGAGAGATAGACAGACACATAGAAAGATGGGCAGACATATAGAAAGATGGGCGGACACATGGAAGGATGGACAGACAGGTACAGCAGTTAGGTGGCGTCCGGACACTTTGGGGGGGAAGGCCAAGAGACAGAAGAGAAACTGAGAGACACTGTGCAGGAGAAGGTTAACATTGTGGAGCATTGTTTATAACCGAGGCCGTTACAAGCAATGTCTACTTTTGTTACACTCGGCGGTCGGGCGTGGTCGTACTGTGTGGCTAGCCAGCGGAGACACACAGGCCGCTCTGGAGGGGTCGCACAGACGTTATAACACGCCACTATGCAGGTAACAACCACACAACAACAGCTCGCTGACTGGAAGACAAACGTTTCAAGTGATTCACGTTAAGGGAAAGAGAGACTCATATGCAGATATGCACACTAAACACTCACTGTGTGTATCAATATTCTCCGATATGCTGTCGCGATCTATTTTCAAATAACATCAGATAAGATCTAACTTTGTTAAATCACCAACAACAATTATTTAATTCGAATCTAGTCAATTACAATTTGGTTCTAGTCTAGTCTAGTCTAGTATAGTCTAGTCTAGTCTAGCCTGGTCTAGTCTAGTCTAGTCTAGTCTGATCTAGACCAGACCAGACTAGACCAGACCATCTAGTCCAGCATAACCTAATCCAATCGTATCATGACCTACTCTAGTCTTTTTTTAACCTAGTCTGGTCTGGTCTGATCTAGTCGAGACCAGACTAGACCAGACCAGACCAGACTAACACCCACAAATCTAGACTAGCCCTAGCGTAACCTACTCTCGCATCTTCCATAACCTAGTCTGGTCTAGTCTGGTCGAGACTAGACTAGACCAGACCAGACCAGACCAGACCGCCCAACCTGCTCTGGCCTGGTCTAGATGTTGTGTGTGTGTGTGTGTGTGTAGCAGCCAGCAGGGCCCGTCTCCAGTAGCTACCTTGGTCTTGGACAGGAACGGAGCGCCCCGGTCCAGGAGGATCTCCACCACCTGCTCGTGGCCGCTCCTCGCCCCGCAGTGGAGAGGAGTCAGACCGTCCTGAACACACACACATGGTTTTTTTTGTTCATTTTCATTGCAATGCTATTCTTTTATGCTTTTATGACAAAAGGCAGGCAAAGTCTCGTACTAAGGGCTGTTTGAATCCTTCAACGCTAAGGAAAGGTGCTTCAATGCTTCCTTTCATACCTCCTTTAGCATAGGATACACTGGACCTTCCTATATGAAAGGAAAGGAGATAGTGGCGTCCCACAATTCCTTGTGGCAGGAAGGAATTGTGGGGCGTTATTTAAGTGACGCACCGTTCGGCTGTTCATGGAAACAACTGATCACCATGTAATCAATAACACAGCCGATCATCATGTAAACAATAACACTGATTGGGATTCATGTGTGAGTGGAACAGGAGGATGTGTGTGACCTTTCTCAATGTGACAAGCATTTCGTTTCACTCTTGTGACCGTCATACTGGTCTATATTGCTTTTTTTTTAAATGTCAATTCCAATGTTGATAATGAATTAATATATAAAATGTATATAAGATGCGCTTTTTAGTAGTTCATCTTCAGATGATTGTAGTTTCACCACAGCAGACCATGTCCACAACATGTGCCGTCGCATTACGATGACGTATCTTAGTGTAAGACCAGTTGGATTCTCTGAACAGTGGAGTTGTCTTTTCCTAAGTCCGTATGAATTCTCCTTTCCACCATTCCTTGACCTCACAACGGGGTTAAGGTAAAGCAGTGAGGAAAATACTTTGGACGTATTTTCTTTGACAATTGGAATGGGGCTACAGTCTTCTGAGAATCAAGGATGTTCAGCCAGTCACCTTGTTGGGGGAACGGGGTACACCTCAGCTACCCTGGCCAGGTGCTATGAATTGGGTCTTGGCTGCAAGGGCTCAGGCAGGTGTGGGTTGGAATACACCTGTGCTCACCCCTCTTTTTAAGGGTTTGAAGTTGCTTTATTTTCAATGACTTGGTGAACAGCTGTGTTCAGGTGGATACACCGTATACTATGCCCATGATCGCCTTTTCGAACCCATTTGCCCATTTGCCCATTTGTTCATTTTTTTCTCAACACACGGTATCCCCATGTCGCCTTTTGTAACCTGCTGGGTCAATTTTTATAGAGTTTTGCTTTATGTGCGTCAGCGTTGATTTGGTCAGGTCCCAGTGGTGTTATTTTCTTCTGAAAAGATCGGTAGCGTCGGCCCTGCTGTGAAAAGTGTCTATCGGCGACAACAAGAGGAGTGGAGGCTTACCTTGGTTTTGGCATCGATTTTGGACCCTCTGTCCAGCAGTAGTTTCACCATGTTGCTGTTGCCCCTTTTAGACGCCACATGGAGCGGTGTGATGTCGTTCTAAACAGAAGAAGAGAACAAAAATAGAGGGTTACTACTATTTGTGACTGGGTAAATACAAATATATGTTTTGAAATCAATACAAATAAGCCCCTTGTTTTATTTATTGTTATATTGGTGTGTATACAATTCAATTGGTATGCAATGCAATGGAATGAAAAGTGAACAGGCAAACAAGCTAATTGATCATTATTATTCACGCTATTAATTGATGGGGTACAAGGCTTCATTGTTAAGCCCTGTCCACCTTCTCCGAAGCCAAATGGAAGATTTTCCAGAGCTCGCCTACAATTACTGTCAACAGCAATGTAAACACACACACTCCCTCCGCGGCTGCCGGCTGATTTAATTACAGGCTAACATTGAGTCGTTTAGCTGAAGAGCAATGTTGCGGCTCACGGACATTTTTAATGGGTTCGGCTGCTGTGTGCGGATGCTAACGCCGAGGCACATAAGAACAGACTAGTGACAAAATGAGATCACATAATAATCTGAATCACAGTAAATCACAATGTACTAAACTGGTATTTGGTCAACTATTACTTACAACCATATACGACTATTTTCAATAAATAAAGTAAATACGATAAGATAAGATAAGATAAGATAAGACAGAACTTTATTAATCCCGAAGGAAATTCTTGTGCCAGGTTGCATAGCAATAGAATAAAACAATCGAGAAATAAACAGTAGAATAATAAAAATAGCATAAAAATAAAGGTGAAGTATAAAAGTCAACGCACAGAATGACCGGCGTGAGAAGCTATCTTAATGTCCATCTTTGGAAAGAGACGGAATAGAATAGATGACAATATCATGGAGAGTAGGCTTTACATAGATGGAGTAGAATGTGTGTGTTGTTTATGTTGGTGTCATGCATCTCCCAGACAACAGAGGGCAGTGGAGACTCACCCTGGCCATGAAGTCCACGGCGGCCCCTCGGTTCAGGAGCAGGGTGGCGACGTTGATGTTGCCATAGTGAGCGGCAATGTGGAGCGGCGTGAATCCACTCTGAGGGCGGGAAGGGGAAGCGTCACACATACGGAGTCATACAAAAACACGTGCGCCCACAGACTCATTATACTGTATTACACGTGATCCGTTATCTTATAGCGTAGCGTTCTTAGAATAACCGGTACGACTGTAATGCGACACACAATGCACTGGACGTATGCACTCACTTGAAACCTCTTTACAATGGCAAAGAGATGTTACCTTCTACTCATTCATTTTTGAAGCTTCTATGCTCGAAAAAACAACAACAATTTCAGACACTATTTAGATAA
>PIJE02000082.1:748907-763907 GCA_002895965.2 Coryphaenoides rupestris | reverse complement strand
GAGGAGAGAGAGAGAGAGAGAGAGAGAGACGGGGAGAGGAAGACAGGATGTTGGCGATGGAGAGACTAAATAAAGACGTGGTGTTAGAACCATGATGACATAGAGAAGACGATAAGATGAACAATTACAAAATGAAGGGGCTCAATTGAACAAAGAGGTGGAGCGTGATGAGTCACACACAAATACTTTGTGCGTGTGTCTGTGTGTGTGTGTGTGTGTGTGTGTGTGTGTGTGTGTGTGTGTGTGTGTGTGTGTGTACAGTACCTCGGTGGCGATGCTCTGACTGGCGCTGTTCTCCAGGAGGAAGCGGACGACCTCCAGGTGGTTCTCCTGGGCCGCCATGTACAGCGGCGTGAAGCCATTCTGGAGGACACACACACACACACACACACACGCACACACACACACACACACACACACACACACACACACACACACACACACACGTACACACCCACGCACACACACGCGCACGTACACACACACACAAACACACAGTTAAAACCTCATATAAATGCAGGTGTGTGCGAACACATGCACAGCATGTTGAGCATATTTGTTGTGAAGCTTCTTCTTCAAAAAAAACATGAAAATGTGTGTTTCAGCAGTTGTTCAGCGATAGAGAAAATATTACAACTAAAGCAGAATATCAAAAGGTCTCGGCTGTCGGCGGGGAAAGGAGACACTAGGCACAATGCCACTTCCAGATAGCTCATGTTCATTGACTTTTTGTTTACATGGTCAGGAAAAATGTGTAAACATGGCACCAATCCAAATGTTTGGGTAATAAATATAATATATCACAAGTCTACTACATCAGGTTTAGACTATTCTGCAAAAATACGACGATATAAATGGGTTTGTATGCACATGGACTCGTATAAACGTTGTATTAGTGGAAACCATTTTTCCGCTGATAGCTTTGTGTTTGACTATCAATCATCTAAATAGACCGGAGTGCTATTAACATCTGAGAGAGAGAGAGAGAGAGAGAGAGAGAGAGAGAGAGAGAGAGAGAGAGAGAGAGAGAGGAGGGAGAGAAGGAGGAGAGAGAGAGGAGAGAGAGGAGAGAGAGAGAGAGAGGAGGAGAGAGAGAGAGTTGAGAGAAGAGAGAAATGAATGGAGTTAAATGGTAAATGCCAGGAGACAGGGCAGAGGCCGTTGGAGAGGATGGCTACTTGGTCTGTTCCAGATTCTATGGTAACTCACTGCTTGGGCACTCCAACATAACAATCTATATGTGCAAATATGATCACATATTGTAACCTCCCTGCCTTAAAGCTTTGTGGTTTCTAGTTGTAGTGTGGTGTGGGTGTGTGTGTGCCGGTGGTGTGTTGTGGTGTGTGTTGGATTGTGTCTTGGCTTCCGTGGTGTGGTGTGTGTGTATGTCGTGATGGTGTCTGCTGTCCGTTGATGTGTGGTATGTGTGTGTATGTGTGATGTGTGTGTGTGTGTGTGTGTGTATGTGTTGTGTTGTGTGTGTGTGTGTGTGTTGTGTGTATTGTGTGTGTGTGTGTGTGTGTGTGTGTGAATGCCGTTGGTGTCTGCTTCTTTGTGTGTGTGTATGTGTGTGTGTGTGTGTGTGTGTGTATGCGCGCAGCACCCACCTGTGACTGTGCGTTGACATTGGCTCCATTAGTGACCAGCTCTTTGACCACTTCCGCTTGTCCTGCCAGCGAGGCGATGTGCAGGGCAGTGTTTCCTTTCTGGATCACACGGGACACACCACACGCATACCCGTTAATCCCCCCTGCACCTGTCCCACCGCATCCGCCTGCCTATCCCTGGGTGCGTGTGTGTGTGTGTGTGTGTGCGTGTGTGTGTGTGTGTGTGCGTGTGTGTGTGCGTGTGTGCAAATGTGACATTATCAGAATACACCCCCCCACCCACCCCGACCCCCGACCCCCCCAAGCCACGGTGCCAACAATGTGCCACTTCTGATACTCCACGTACCCTAACCAACCCCCCCCCTCCCTTTCCACCCTCCCCCTACATAAATGAGCCTTCAACAAGCTATCCCCACCCTGCCTCTATTCCCGCACTAAATAAAACCACAGAGATGTTTCTGCTATGGGATTTCCGTACGTAGGGGCATCTGAGCGCAGGCCTCAACACTAAGCTGTTCTCTCTCTCTCTCTCTCTCTTGTGTGTTCACGTGATGCACAGTGCTGCGGATGTCAATGGTAAGGTGTTGTTGCTGTGGAAACGACTGTGTGTGTGTACACATACAGTACGCTGTACAGAGAGATACACCGACACACTGTATGTAACGTACGTGTACGTTCATGGATACATAGATGCTGATACTGATCGAGGGTGCAAAGGTCACTCGCTGAGATGCAAGCGAGTGACCTTTGCACTCGCTTGCATATGAACGTCGTGTTGTGCAATGGTTTTGCTTTCAATTCACAATATATGAAGTGTAGATTAAGATTGCATGCATTCTTGTGTAACTTTTTTCCTTCCAATAACACACATAGCACTCATAAGACCAAACACAGCTAAGTAGCTCTGAATTATAATAACTGCTGAGTATAATATAATGCACTGTTTTCTCAAATGGGTGTACTTTGAAGGATTTGTTCTTTCAATATTGGTTATGAATAATTGTAAAATAATACAGAATAATTGAGTTATTCTGTATTGATAAAAATAGTGAAAGACCATATCATTTTAACTTTAAACGGGTACTTGGCTGAATTGATCTTCTGAATTGAGACGCGACATAAAATAGTTTGAGACAACTGCATTACATGTGTATGATTGTTTAGAGAGTTGAGTCATAATTGTGATTCTTTGGGACTTGGAGGTGAATTGTGGTGTGACTACAGGGGAGCAGGTCAAGCTCTCCCAGTAAGTTGTACCACCAAGCGGGGCTGACAAGGCTATTCCCCCGGCTACACAGCCATAATGTGAGGAAATTTTTATTTTTAAAACGAAATGTCATTTTAAATATGCTGACGGTGTAAAGAATAAAGTTTAAGATTGACCTAAGGTTTTGCAGTATTTTCACCTTGGTGGTGGCGCTGTGTGTATATACAGTACGTGTATACTGTATATATCAGTTAGGATTGGTGCTAGTTTCTGATCATGTATACGATATCTATATCTATATCATATCTGATGCTATCAGTCGACTCAAACAATAGCACCAGATCACGGAGAAGGAACAAAGAGACGTATGCCTTTTTCGACAAACGTCAAACACCCTTTCTCTTTCTGAGGCTTTCCCAAAAATGTGGTGTCTTAATTACAGATCTCACTTTAATCCCTGTACGTCCTCCAGGTCAGATATGACAGAAGAGATAGAGAGGGGGGAGGCTAATTAGTAGCGAGATCCTCTCCAGGATCCTGAATATTTCAGTGTGATCTGTGTTAGTTTGAGAAGCAGACGAGCAGCCCCTGGCATGGGGACTGCTTCAGAACAGGACAGAGGATAGCGAAGAGCAAGAAGCCCTTTAGGGTGAAAAATCTGAATAGCGTCTTTTAAATGTTCATCCATTAACTTCATACAGCACGTTTCAATTTGAAGCGGAGAATGGTTCCATGGCATGCTTAATGTTGTAGAGGGTAGGGAAAGAATAAGCTAATGTTTTTTCATATTTCATACCTAATATTGCATCGTCCCATACTTCCTTCTTGTGCGGGTAGGAATAGCTAAAGAATGCTGGTTGCAGCTTGCAGTTATAAGGTTATATATGGTTATCCTGGTTCACCATTGCTGCCTTGCATCCCTCTGACAGACTGTGAGGGGCTGTGGGGGGCGGGGTTTACCTTTGTGGCCGCGTCCACATTGGCTCCAAGCTTCAACAGCTCAGCAACCACTTCCACATGGCCCTCCTTGGAGGCCAGATGAAGAGCGTTCAGGCCATTCTGGAAAAAGACAAAAGTAACAACATCTCAACGTTGGCCATCGCAATATTTTGCCATGTAAAAAAAAGTTGGTGCAGACAGTTACATCTGTGAATATAGAGTATAACTTTATTTTATTTGTTTCTACTGTGATGAGTATCAGAGCTTAAGCGTACATAACCAGTGGTGGAGGAAGTACTCAAATATCACTCTCTCTCTGTTACAAGTAAAAGTCCTGCATTGAAATGCTACTTGAGTGAAAATACAAAAGTATTAGCATTCGTTATTAGCATACTCATTATGCAGAATAATAACCAATTGCAGTACAATAAAAATGTTGTTGTATTGTTGTATAGTATTATAATTATTGAGGCATGTGTTTTATTTATTTATTTATTGATAGAATAATATAATTTATTTATTGATTATATTTTGTCTTCATTTTAATCTGCAAAGTAACTAGTCACTAAAGCTGTCAGATAAATGGAGTGGAATAAAAAGTACAATATTTGCCTCTGAGATGTAGTGGAGTAGAAGTATAAAGTAGCAGAAAGTAAAGTAAAGAACAAGTACCTCAGATTTGTTCTTAAGTACAGTCCTTGAGTAAATGTACTTAGTTACTTTCCACCACTGGTCGCAAAATATAGCAATATCAATTATATATACAGTATAGTATCGGAGATGTTGTTCCCACACGACCCACCTGATTGCAAATATTAATCTCGACCCCAGACTTGAGGTAGTCTAGGGCCTTCTCAAGGTTCCCTGCTCTGGCAGCTCGCAGGTAACTGGCATTACTGTCAGACTGGAGAGGCAAGAGAGAGAGAGAGGAGAGAGAGAGAGGAGAGGAACAGCCAAGGAAAAGAGAGGGAAAAGATAGAGAGAGAGAGACAAGAGGAGAGAGTCAGGCACATCATGCATCACATGCTGCTGCATGATATATAGAGGCTACACAGCCATAATGTGAGGAAATTTTTATTTTTAAAATGAAATGTCATTTTAAATATGCTGACGGTGTAAAGAATAAAGTTTAAGATTGACCTAAGGTTTTGCAGTATTTTCACCTTGGTGGTGGCGCTGTGTGTATATACAGTATATCATATCTTGAATGCTAATCAGTCGCTTTTTTTGACTCAAAACATAGCACCAATCCACGGAGAAGCGAACAAAGAGACGTATGCCTTTTCGACAAACGTCAAACACCCTTCTCTTCTGAGGCTTTCCCAAAAATGTTTGTGTCTTAATTACCAGATCTCACTTTAAATCCCTGTAACGTCCTCCAGGTCAGATATGACAGAAGAGATAGAGAGGGCGGGAGGCTAATTAGTAGCGAGATCCTCTCCAGGATCCTGAATATTTCAGTGTGATCTGTGTTAGTTTGAGAAGCAGACGAGCAGCCCCTGGCATGGGGACTGCTTCAGAACAGGACAGAGGATAGCGAAGAGCAAGAAGCCCTTTAGGGTGAAAAATCTGAATAGCGTTTTTTAAATGTTCATCCCATTAACTTCATACAGCACGTTTCAATTTGAAGTGGAGAATGGGTTCCCATGGGCAATGCTTAATGTTGTAGAGGGTAAGGGAAAGAATAAGCAAATGTTTTTTCAATATTTCATACCTAATATTGCATCGTCCCATACTTCCTTCTTGTGCGGGTAGGAATAGCTAAAGAATGCTGGTTGCAGCTTGCAGTTATAAGGTTATATATGGTTATCCTGGTTCACCATTGCTGCCTTGCATCCCTCTGACAGACTGTGAGGGGCTGTGGGGGGCGGGGTTTACCTTTGTGGCCGCGTCCACATTGGCTCCAAGCTTCAACAGCTCAGCAACCACTTCCACATGGCCCTCCTTGGAGGCCAGATGAAGAGCGTTCAGGCCATTCTGGAAAAAGACAAAGTAACAGTTACATCTGTGAATATAGAGTATACCTTTATTTTATTTGTTTCTACTGTGATGAGTATCAGAGCTTAAGCATACATAACCAGTGGTGGAGGAAGTACTCAAATCTTTTACTGAAGTAAAAGTAGAAATATCACACTCTCTCTGTTACAAGTAAAAGTCCTGCATTGAAATGCTACTTGAGTGAAAATACAAAAGTATTAGCATTCGTACCAAAAGTACTCATTATGCAGAATAATAACCAATTTCAGTACAATAAAAATGTTGTTGTATTGTTGTATAGTATTATAGTTATTGAGGCATGTGTTTTATTTATTTATAGAATAATATCATTTATTTATTGATTATATTTTGTCTTGTTCATTTTAATCTGCAAAGTAACTAAAGCTGTCAGATAACTGGAGTGGAATAAAAAGTACAATATTTGCCTCTGAGATGTAGTGGAGTAGAAGTATAAAGTAGCAGAAAGTAAAGTAAAGAACAAGTACCTCAGATTTGTTCTTAAGTACAGTCCTTGAGTAAATGTACTTAGTTACTTTCCACCACTGGTCGCAAAATATAGCAATATCAATTATATATAGAGTATAGTATCGGAGATGTTGTTCCCACACGACCCACCTGATTGCAAATATTAATCTCGACCCCAGACTTGAGGTAGTCTAGGGCCTTCTCAAGGTTCCCTGCTCTGGCAGCTCGCAGGTAACTGGCATTACTGTCAGACTGGAGAGGCAAGAGAGAGAGAGAGGAGAGAGAGAGGAGAGGAACAGCCAAGGAAAAGAGAGGGAAAAGATAGAGAGAGAGAGACAAGAGGAGAGAGTCAGGCACATCATGCATCACATGCTGCTGCATGATATATAGAGAAGTAATACAACGCAAGGAGGAGCACAGGGCACCGCATTACAGAAACACCCACCCACACACACACACGCACACGCACACACACACGCACACACACGCACACACACACACGCACGCACACACGCACACACACACACACACACACACACACACACACACACACACACCCACGCATGCAGGCACGCACTCTCTCACACACTCACTCCCACACAGGCACACACACACACACGCACACAGGCACACACACACACACACGCACACACACACACACACACACACACACACACCCCCACGCATGCAGGCACGCACTCTCTCACACACGCACACACACTTGCGCACACATGCTTACGCAGTAAAAGCCACCACGCACAGCCACCACAAAAGCCACCAGAAGACCAAAGCATCATACTATACCAGATAAAACTCAGTCATGACTCAAGACTCAAGAAGAAGCCAAAGATCTTAGAAAAAAAAAACACCCAAACAAATCCATCCATAACTCCGCAGGGGAACTGTGTGGCAAACTCCGCGGAGAGCGCAAAGCGGACCCAGGCTTTCAATAAAAATAATGGAAAAAAAAGAAAAAAGAGAAAAGAAAGATAAATCCACAGGAAAAGCCCTGAAAAGCCCTGGCGTCCTCTCTCCTCACAGCGTCATAGTGGCGTGAGTCTGAGCTAATGCCGCGTCCGTTACAAGCCGCGCGTCACTCAAATCCACGTGTCGCCGATTCTGCCGTTCCCGCCGCCGCGCTCCCAGAGTCAATCACCAGAGACCCCCATCAGAGTGGTCCCGCCTCCCACCATTAAGACCCCATCTCTCCCACGCTAAGTAGCAGCAAAGTGGTGTCACTGCTCGCGTGTGTGTGTGTGTGTGTGTGTGTGTGTGTGTGTGTGTGTGTGTGTGTATTGTCGTGCGACAGCCTCTCGTTCCCTGCTGCTTCTGCTTGATAGTTCGCCCTTTCCCCCCCCCCCCCCACCATCCCCCCTCCCCTGCTACAGAAATAGAGCCTCACACACACACACACACACACACACACACCCCCCACACACACATACACACTCTCACACACACAATATAAAATGATGAGACCAGCATGTTTTTCGACTCTACAACAAACGTGACGAGCGCACAGGCCCGGCCCATGTGTAGGTGTGTGAGGGTGTGGGAGAGAAGGAGAGAGGAGGAGAGAGAGCGAGAGGGAGTGTGTGAGAGGGAGAGAGAGAGAGTGAGAGAGAGAGAGAGAGAGAGGGAGGGAGGGAGTGAGGGAGTGAGAGGGAGGAGGAGAGCGGTAGTCACAGAGAAGGAAAAAGATGGAGAGGGGGAATGAGAGAAGGATAAAAGCGAACACGAGAGGAGGGAGAGGAGGTAGAGAGGTTGTCTCTCTTGTGCGCCGGTGGCCCGGACATCAGGTTAAACACAAATTGACAAATGGCAAACTCTGCACCTTGGCGCCGCCTCCGCCTCCCACCGTGTGGTACACACAGCAAAACACGCGTTCCCGTCTCAAAGCTCGGCGGTGAGCAGACACACACACACGGAAACGCAGTGTGACACGGTACTTTGTCATCGCAGGCGGTGAGACTAAATTCCCCCCCGGAATTATCCCCCCTTAAAAAAACGTGGGGGGAAACTAAATTTAGCACTGCCACAATATACAGGACTGGCCCAAAACAGCCACCAGCCGGGGGGGAGGGCGGGCGGGCGGGGGGGGGGGGAGTGTGCTGCACAGTACAGTACACATCCTGCACCGTTTGACTCCCCCCCCCCCCCCCCAGATCCAGAAATACCAGCAAACAGAGAGGGCGAAGGGTTCAGGTGGTTCCACTCGCGAGGCTAATGAGGCAGAAACGTTCTCGTTGGTCAAGTTTCTGTATCTGTGTGTGTGTGTGTGTGTGTGTGGGGAAGGGGGGGGGATGTTGGTGTGGGGCCACTCATGCATATCTGTATGCAAATGTACAAAAAAACAAACAAGCAAATACAAATACAAATAGCAAGCATAGCAAATACAAAAAAACTGGAGTCTGGGTGTTCTCCTTCTATGCAAAAAGCATGTTGGTCTTTTGGCTTATCGCTCTCCACCCAATCATGTGTCCATGCCAAGACACACTAGCCTAGTAGGAGGGGCAGATGGCTACTAGATCAGTGTCAATCAACCACAGCAATGGCACCAACACCCACTACTAACTCACCACAACACAGCTGCATACCTCCAGTGGTATGTACTGGTGTGTGTCTACAAATAGCATCTTCTAGCAAACCTTCAACCATATTGGTGACATAACTCAAGAATAATCAGCAACAGTCAACTTTAGACTCCAGATGTTTTCATGCCACTTGATAATATTCATCCATTTTCTGAAATCAGTTCCTGTGTGCTTTCCGAGACGTGGGCAGGGAGCAGATAATTGTCCTTGTGCAGCGATGCCTTGCTGTCGTCATTTGTGAAGAATAGATAAAACCATTCAAGTATTATTTGAGTCGGAGGAAAGGGACGACAAGCGTGCGGATCTTCGGCAGACCATCCGTGACGGACCTTACGTAACGTCACGTGTTGCTAATTTTCATGATGCCCCGTGATGACGTCTAATCCCATCTCATCGTGCACGAGTCTCGACCTTTAACCTCAAAGCTCTTAAGGGATGATCACTTTCAACAGACAGTTTATGTGCCGACACTTATTCACTATTACCATCACTGCTGTTCACTAACTGTGACTAAAAATACAATTGCTAATGAACCACAATCATAACAATGAAGACAAGAAAACACAAATAGATGATAACATACATTCAATAATAATATGAAATGGATATTGAAGAAGGGGATTTCTGGGGGTAGCCATTACAAACATATGTTTGTTGAATTGTTATGTGCTGCTATTGGCTGTTGACTTCTATATATCTAATTTTATAACATGTGACCACCAACATGTGTTTACCAGGAAGCTCCTCCTCTCAGGACCACACCCCCATAGAGCAACGGCCATTTCCAAACCTCAACCATCGCCATGTCCGCATGGGGATGTGGAGGATTTACTTACTGGTTAGAGTGGGGTCGTAGATTGCTGTACTGGTCAGGATGGGGGGGAGGGGTGGGGTGGACAAGGGGTGGGATTAGCCGGGGGAAATATGATTAAGCCGCCCATAGATCAGGGGTTCAAAGGGAATGAGTCCGCTAAAGACGTAGCTTAGCCTGAGGGACGCCGCTAATCTACTGTCTCCTATGAACGGGGAAGTGTGTGTGTTTGTGTATGTGTGTGTGTGTGTGTGTGTGTATGTGTGTGTGTGGTGTGTGTGTGAATGTTGAGTGTGGTGTGGTGTGTGTGTGTGAATGATTGAGTGAGAGTGTGTGTGTGTGTAGGGGGAGATAGAGAGCGGGGGAGAGAGCGAGCGAGCGAGAACAAGAGATAGAGAGAGGGGGGGGGGGGGAGAGAGCTATGTCGAATGAAAATGGCAATACATTATTGTATATGTTTCAAAAGTGAATTGTAGAAGCATGGTGTATGAAGACAAAAAACCACACAATGTGTGTGTTTGCGTGTGTGCGTGCGTGCGTGCGTGTGTGTGTGAAACGATCTTCCTTTGAGATCATGCGATGTGAAGTTGACTTTACACACGGTGGATGGCTTCATCATCCTCCATGCTATTCCTGAACAGAGACACACAGACCTGCAGCTATCCTGCAGGGAGCTGGGCTGCGGGATCCTCCAGGTGACGGTGTTCACTCACTTTGACCCATTTCACTTGCAACCATTTTAGCTGACAAAAGGTCTTTGAGAGTTTTCTCGGCCCAGGCTTAATAAAATGGTAAACGGATTGCATTTATATAGCACTTCTATCCAAAGTGCTTTACAGTTGTCTCACATTCACCCATTCATACACCGACGGCGGTGTCAACCATGCAAGGTAACAACCAACACGTCAGGAGCAGTTAGGGTTAGGTGGTGTCTTGCTCAGGGACACCTCGACACTTAGCTAGGCGGAGCCCGGGTATCGAACCAGCAACCTTCCTGTTGCCAGACCGACTCTTAGCTCCTCAGCTATCTGCCACCAATGATGATTAGATGAGATGATTTGCATAGGGTGGTTTGGCAGTTATGTGATGAGTCGAGGGTTAATTCGGCTTATAGGGACATGTTCTACTCGACCGCAAGCGAGCAAGTCAGGAATAAATACAGTAAAACATATTGTACGCAATATGCCCACTTTAACACATCCAAACCACATCTTCGTCTTGCAGCAAAACAACACACCCACGCACACATCGATTTTAGTGACCGTGTGCACAATCCACACTGTACACCAACACTTTAAGTCCACACACACACACACACACACACACATGCACACACACACACATGCACATGCACACACACATGCACACACACACACACACACACACACACATGGACACACACACCTCCAATCCCAACACTGAGCATGTGGATGATCTCATCGCTGTAGGCTATGCTGGAGCAGAGAGCTCAGTGGTGGAGAGTCATAGACCACAAGCTGGTTCACACACACACACACACACACACACACATACACACACACACCTCCCCTGCCTGGGGTTATGGGGGGGCAGCAGGTCACAACAACTACTGCTGCCAAAATACACATCCCACCGCCAACACACACACACACACACACACACACACACAGACACACACACAGACACACACACACACACACACACACACTTCTTCATCGACTCATCATCTCAATTCTCCACACTCCCTCTCTCTCTCTCTGTTTCCTATCCTCACTCGCCCTGTCCTCTCTGCCGTTCCCACACACTCACACACACACACACACACACACATACAAAACTGTTGACCATTCACAGCTCTGCTGATGTTCCTCCAGCTTTTCCCTCTGTCTCTGTGTCTCATAACACGCTCACGCACACACACTCTCTTTCCATCTGTTCAAACTGTCCGCAATGTTGTACCGCTTAATCGCCTGTGTCTCTCTCTCTCTCTCTCTCTCTCTCGCCTCCTCCCTCTTCTCCTCCCCCTGCTTCCTCCCTCCTTCAGTATGTCTCTCTGCCATCTCTCTCGTCAGGCGGTACATGGATTGATTAGAGGCAGGGTATTGACATGCACATTGGAGATCTATAAAGAGGCATTAGATTGAAGTGCATCCTGGGGTTTCTCCTCCGAGCAAGAGCACTACCAAACACAAACACACACACACACACCACACACACACACACACACTCACACACCCGCTCCATCTAATGCTGTAATTATGAGGATCCATATTCGTGCATATTTCACGTCGGCTGACAAGAGGGTGCTCAAGAAGTCGCCACCTACTCATGTGCGTGGATTATCAAACATCTGTGTGACGTATTGCGTGTTAAACCATGCCCTAGGTGAATACTCTGTTCTGATTGGCTGGCAGGTATGTGTTCAGGCGTGTGAATCACTTCTAAATGAATCAGTGACTCAACCACTAACCAAAGCAACATTAAAAGCACAGCTGTCAAAATGTACTTGTTATCAACTTGATAAAATAATGACCAGGAAGGCAAAAGCACCACCAATGGCTGATTTTAAGATTTCTGTCAATCTGCAACAACTTTGAAGAATGGAACGCAGAAGAGGAAAACACGTCTGGAATACTTTGTAATGAGTTACAGCGGTGGAGCCATAATTTACCTCCACTAACCTTCCCCCGTTGTGATTTACACCATGACTACCCGCTACGGTTGTAAAATGGATGAGACTAATTTCTTTGTCACGATCACGGCGAAGCCCTTGCTTCATAACCTTTCGATTTGGAGTGCAAAAACACAAACCAATGTGTGAATGCTTATATTTGATACTGTTGGTAAATAATCACACAACGTGTAGGTGTGGAGGTCTTTCTTCACCTTAAAACCGTTTAATGCGCACCTACTCGTTGATTATCCCTTACTTACTACATACATACGATGAGTCACATGATTTGCATTTGTCCGTCGACCCACGCCTGGCTCCGCCCCCTACTATGGCCCCCAGGACCACCCACCCATCGGCTGACAACATGGTGTGTGTGTGTGTGTGTGTGTGTGGACTGCAGCACTCTGACGGAGGGAGGACTCTGGTTATTATTATGGGATGGCTGTGTGGACGCTCCACGTCTATAAATACAACTACAAAGGAAAACAGATACAGTGTGCGCACGTGTCTCAATGCATCCGGTATGTGTGTGTGTTCTGTATGCGCGTGTGTGTGTGTGTGCGTGCGTGCGTGCATCATGCTTAGGTTACAAAAACAGGTGGAAGGTTTCCCTCTACTAAAAACAACACACACACACACACACACACACACACACACACACACACACACACACACACACACAGTATATCCCCATACATACACTGCACAGAGGTTTTCCGAGTCAAACCACATATTTGACAACATGTATCGGCATGTGCAGGCTTGTGGACCGCGATCCTTGGGAATATCGTTATGTACAGGTCGTTACACAGAGTGGCTGTGTGGTTTGGTTTGAGATGGGAGTTTGTGTTTGTTTGAGGATGCAAGTTGTTGGGGGGGGCGGTAGGTTGACGTGTCCCAGTTGAGTCCTTCTCGCCAAATATTTTGTTTTCAGCTGCTATTTTTGTTCTAATACACCCCCCCACCCTCTCACTCCCCCCCCTCCTCTCTCTTCTCTCTCCTCTCCCCCTCCCTCCCTCTCTCTCTCTCTCTCTGTCTCCACCCAACCCCCCACTTTACTCCTCTCCTCTCTCCTCTCTACCTCTCTCCCCCCTCTCTCTCTCACCCCCACCCTCCTCTCTACCCACCCCCCCCCCCCCCCCCCCCCCTCCACCTTTTAGAAAGAGAATACCTATCCAGGTAAATAATGAATGGGTGGGAGAGAGAGAGAGAGAGAGAGAGAGAGAGAGAGAGTGTGGAAGGTCAACGCATTGATGGAACAGTGGTGGGGGTATATAGGCAGGATTAATATGGTAAATCAGGGTCCCCTTACTAAAAACCCTCCCAGGACTAAAGGGGGGGGGGGGGGTTTCGGGGGGGACAGGCCCTGAGGGGTCCGGAGGTATTAGCCAACCATCGCTGACACAAGATCTAAAATATCTAAAATCCCCCCCCCCTCCACCTTCTCCTGAAAATCCCCACATAGGGATGTAGGGGAGAGAGGGATTGAGAGGGGGGGAGTTGTGTGTGTGTGTGTGGTGTGTGTGTGTGTGCCTCTACCATGTGAATGGAAGGCCAACTGTCACACACGCACGCACACACACACACACACACACACACACACACACACACACACACACACGCAATGCTTTGTTTACTCCCCTCCGCCGGAGCACCAGATTACAGTAGACGTTTATTGCTCTTTACCTCTTCCTCCTCCTCTCCCCTCCTACACTCCATCGCCACGTACATTCTCGTCCTTCCAGCTCCTTCTCCTTTGCGACCTCCCCCTCCACCCTCACCCCCACCACCCTCCCCCTTCCTCCATCGACACTGAGAGCAAGGGAAGGACGATCTCAGGGCCGGCTCCTGCAAGTCCGGGCATTCTGTGGACCCTGGGAATTGATTTACAACCCCCCCCCCCCCCCCCCCCCCACCGCTTAATTACTCCTTTCCCCTCCCACTCCCATCAACTGATCCAATAGCGTCTTGGCTTCTTTATTTTCTTCCTTCTTTTTTTTGAGTGGGTTTAGCCTGGGGGATAGAGCAGTGGTGACAGACTGGGCTGCCTGCCTGCCTGCCTACCTGCCTGAGTGAGTGACTGGCTGGCTGGTTGGATAGTTAGGCTAGCTGTGTCGGTCTAGCGGGGCCACTCAGAGGGTTCAGATATCACTCTCAGGAGAACGGGTGTGGGGGGGCGTAAAGACCAAACGTATAAACGAAACCGGGAAGATGGCCGTGGAAGAGGGCTCGGTCTTCCAAACAACAGTGAGTATCATGTTTTATTCATTCGTCATGTTCAGTTTACTTTTTAGAAAAAAACGTGGCTTTTACCTTCCCCATCCACTGGGGTTTTTGGAGCGCTTGCAGTGTAATACAACGTTGAGCCTGTTGGTCCATGAGGGGAGAACGCTGGAAGACGTTTTTAAAGACAGGATGTCCTGGAGTGACATCAAGTCTGCTGTTTGTTTTGTCTGTTTGTCTGGTGGGGGGGGGGGGGGTGTTGAATACAGAGGAACGACATCCTCTCCATCCAGGTACCGCTTATATATTATTGATCAGCTGATGGTTCGTGCCTGTAGAATACATATATACATCAGGTGTCCCCGTGGCTAAATCAACAGTGTCTGTGTGTGTGGTGTGTGTGTGTGTGTGTGTGTGTGTGTGTGTGTGGGTGTGTGACTAACTGTCACTAAAGGAAGACTGTGTAGGCCCGATATTAGGGATGCGACAGGTGGCACGTTGCA
>PIJE02000082.1:739771-748728 GCA_002895965.2 Coryphaenoides rupestris | reverse complement strand
GAACACACGTGGGCACTAACACACACACACACACACACACACACACACACACACACACACACACACACACACACACACACACGCACTCACACACACACACACACACACACACACACACACACACACACACACACACACACACACACACACACACACACACACACACTCGGTCCATGTTCAATTATTCATGCTTACGTAGTACTACAATTAAAAAAACTGCCACATGGCCACTCCAAACACAGACACACACACACACACACACACACACACACACACACATACATTGAACATGTGTGAGTGTGTGTGTGGTGGTGTGGTGTTGCGTCGTTGTGTTGTGTGTGTGGTGTGTGTGTTGTGTGTGTGTGGTGTGGAGTGCGTGTGTGGGTTGGGTGGGTGTTTGGGGTGAGATTGCATTAGCAGACAACGGAGAACAATATGAAGAAAGCCAGATGCTAAGAGAGAGAGAGAGAGAGAGAAGAGAGAGAGGAGAGAGAGGATTAGGGCTTCTGCTCTGGTATTGGGGACACCCTATCCCCCTCTCCCCCTACCAATTCCCACCCTACAACAAACACGTGATAGTGGGAGACAGTGAGACAGTGCCCCCCACCCCCCCAAATTCCCTTCAATATTAATCCTCCTGATAACAGATGCAGGCTATGGAAACTATCCATAATTATTCCATATATATATATGCACACAATCTATATAGATTATGACTCCATAATTATTCCAGACTAAAGCAAGGGAATTGACGTTGGGAATGAGGAATTGGGATTCATTTGTGGAACAAAGACCCTCGCAGTCTGGGATGAAAACCTCGTTATAATGAGGCAAAATGTGAATGACTTACTGTAAATAAAAATGGAGTATGAAGTTATAGCTAAATGTATCGTGTGTGAAGTTAAGTATTCTAGATTATAAATATCAAAGCACTGCTTTCATTAGTTTCTTTTCATGCAAATTTGTGTTGAGCTGGACATTGTCCATTATGTAATTTATTTGTATAAATTGCACAGAGGAAGTGATATAATAAGAGAAAACAACAATACCAACAAAAATGTTGCCATCAATTCCATAGCTCAACAATTCCATAGTGCTGTCATTGTGACGATGAATCTAAAACGATGATAGTTTCCAATGGCTCGAATATCAGGACAAGGACAAGATGAAAACAGAAGAACGGCCGAGAATATTATACGATCATCGCCTGAATCACCACAACATTTGCTTATTTGGCTTATGAGCTCATCTGAATTTGTCATACCTGCCATTAGGTTCAGTTTGGGAAGCTCAATCAGGTCAAATCTATTGACATTACAACAATATATCGCTGACGGGACAGTAGGATTTGAACAAGTTTCAAGCGCTCATCATTGCTATGTTGACCCCTTGCTGGTCAACGGCAAGATAGTTAGGATAAGATGCTACACAATGCTAAGTGCCGGGACGTACGAACATACAAGGAGGTGCTAGGGCTATGGATCCAAGAGAGGGGCTGGGATTCAAATTCCATGGTCCAGGTGAATAATATAGTATTAGTGTAGTTGTTGTGAGCCACAGTATAAACACGCCTCCAGCTTCTGGGGAAACCCCTGGGATGGGGGGGGCGAGGGACACCTTGGTCTCCGGTCGCTACGGTGGTTTGATTTCCATTAACCTCAACACACAACAAACTGGTCAAGTTCACACCTCTAAACTCAGGCCCGCCCGGCATCATTGTTTATTGGCAAAAAACCAGAGGACAATGGCCCGGGAAAAACACACGGTGTGTAATTGTCACGGCAGTACGGAGGGCCGACCGACGGAAAGGTGGTGGACAAGAGCAATTGCTGCTCGCAACTACACATCACACAACACAGCACAGTCACACACACACACCACACACCTAAAACACCTGTCACGATTCCAGAGAAATTTCGGATGGCATAATGTGTAACGTCTCCTTGAAAATTAAGATTTAATAGCACTAGACAGGTTTAAATCCAATCTGGAAAGAGAAAGGGAGAGAGAGATGGACGAGAAGAGAGAGAGAGAGAGAGTAGAGAGGTGTGAAGGAGAGCTAGCGGATGGGGTGAGCCCACCATTGCTCACACTGCCTGCATGGTGGAGAGAGAGGGGTGAACAGAACAGGCGAGCGGAACATGTGATTGGTGGATCCCAAGGTCCCTGCAGCGCTACTACAGCAGAGTGCATCTCTTCTTGGAAACGGCCGTGGTTACCATTGGCAACCGTAGAGGTTACCAAGGGAGGAGGAAAGGGAGTCAAACCTACTTATGGAGAATTACTCTATTTTTTACAATTATCTTATATCACACACCCACACACAACACACACACACACCACACACAACAGGGTCACACACCATACGTTGACTCATAGTTAATAGTCCTAATATCTATTAGGTGTAACTGCTGACATTGTTTTTAGTTGGATGGGCGGAAAAATTATGTTTAAAAAATGCTTGTTGGCCTATGTCATGATATTCATAACGCTGGCATCTGTATCTTTACCAGTAAAATTAACATCAGACAGTGAATTAATGAGTACATTTTATTTGACCATGTGGCCATGCTAAGCGAGTTTTAACCTTTTAATTCCGCTTGTTGGCCTTGTAATTTCACAAATAGGCAGGCATGCCGTTGCCGAATCTAATCCCGAAACACTTAAGAAAAAGAGAAATCTACACATATTTCTTGGCCGCTGCCTTCACACACACCACACACACACACCACACACACCACACACACACACACATCACACAACACACACACACACACACACAAATCACACACACACACACACCACGGTCACATGCTGACAACTACCACTAAAAGGTGATGTATGGGTCGGAGGATTTTGTCAAAAGGTAACAGCTCTGGGCTAACCCTCACAATGTCCACTTCCTCCACATCCCTACTCCTCCCCACTGATTACTCACGACTGCTGACGACTACGACTGTTGTTTTCCCCGCCTCTCGCATGCGGTGGGGTTTTGCCAGTAGCGGGGCAGTTAATCTGCCCGAGCGATGATGAAATACACCTTAAAACACCACAAAGCATGTCCTGCCCTCATCTGTATTCACACACCACCACCGGGGGAGAGTGACCGACCCCCCCCCCCCCCATTTTATGAGGGTGGGTGGTGTGTGTGTGTGTGTGTGGGGGGGGGGGGGGGGTTGGTGGGGGGGGGGCGGGGATCACATAAGGGCGGAAAGGCAAAAGTGCTCACACACACACACACACACACACAACACACACAACACACACCACACACACACAGTAGCACACATGTGCACGGACGCAGAACGAAATCATTTCCTCCCGTTACTGCCTGGAGAGAGAGCAGAGAGAGAGAGAGAGGGAGCTCAAGGACACATTGATCGCCCGCGGGTCGAGTCACATAGGAAACCAATGGGGTGAGAGAGCAAATGGAGAGGGGTCGGGGCGAAAGAGAGCGAGAATCAATTCAGTAAGAAGAGATCAAAGGTGCAAGACAAGAAAATCCAGAGAGACATTCCCAAGAGCGTATCGGCTCGATTGATTTAAATGACTACCATGACTGTACAATCACAACTGTATATTCCACCAATATAATAGTTTCATGATCATCCGGTACATTGTTTTGGATCCATGCGTCGCCATGCATTGATTTTTGTTTGTAAAATGCCAACTTGACTTATCTCACCATATCACCACCGCACACACACACACACACGTGCATGCAAGGAAGTCCACCCGTTTATCCCCTGTCATGAGGAGGAGGAGGGAGGAGGAGGGAGGAGGGAGGAGGAGGGAGGAGGAGAGGAGGAGGAGAGCAGGAGAGGGAGGAGGAGGAGGGAGGAGGGAGGAAAGGGGCACAGCAGCAGCAGGTGGTGGCGTCTGGCTGGTCGGAGGAGAAGCCGTATTGATTCTCCAACCAACCACAACACAACACACACACAACACAACACACAACACACACACACACACACAACACACACACAACACACAACACATAACACACACACAACACACACACAACACAGCACACACACTAATACCAGCCAATAGTCATCATGTCTCTCCCCGCCCTCCCCTCCCCTCCCCACCCCAACCGCCCCTCCCGTCTCAAACACGTCTCCAGCAATGGGGACAGTAGGTTGGGTATGATGGGAGAAGGGAGGGAGGAGGAATTATTGATGGGTGGTGGTGGTGGGTGGGGGTGGAGGGCGCAAGCGAGGAAGACGAGGGTAGAGGAAGGTGAAGAGCAGCAGCAGTAGACAGCGCTCAGCGGTCGCCGAAGATAATACGGGTTGGTGTGGGGGGGGCGGGGGGGGTGGGAAACTTATTGAAGGACAATAAGTTACAGATAAAAAGCCCTGGAGCCCAGCCCCCAAAAGCGCTGTAGTCCTGGGAGTGTGTATGTGTGTGTGTGTGTGTGTGTGTGTGTGTGTGTGTGTGTGTGTGTGTGTGTGTGTGTGTGTGTGTGTGTGTGGGGTGGGTGGGGAGAGAACCCCCGATTTAGCATCAAGTCCCTGCTCCCTCACCTCCCAGTCCAGCAGGAGTGAAGGTGGAAAGGACGGAGAGGTTTGTTGTTCCACCTCAGGGGGAGGTGGGGTGGATGTGAGGTTGAGTGAGTGTGTGTGTGTGTGTGAGTGTGTGTGTGTGTGTGTGTGTGTGTGTGTGTGTGTGTGTGTGTGTGTGTGTGTGTGTGTGTGTGTGTGTGTGTGTGTGTGTGTGTGTGTGTGTGTGTGTGTGTGTGTGTGAGTGTGACTCCCACCAGACGAAAAGTTTTGGCTTTGTCTGCACGCCATGTATCCTTGAGCGAATATCCCTAATCCCTTTCTGTCTCTGTATTCACTGAAAACTGTATTCCCTCTAAACTGTATTCACTGTAAACTGTATTCTCTGTCAACTGTATTCACTGTTAACTGTATTCACTGTAAATTGCATTTGGTAGTCCATTGAATCAAAGTGTAAATAGTCAAATAAAAGACAGAGACAAAGAAAGAGACAGGGAGGAAAACATTTGAGTAAAGAACAGAGATATATCGCAAGGTGAGTCTAAACACAGACAGAGAGAGAGCGAGAGAGAGAAAGAGAATGAGACAAAAAGAGACATTTTGACAGCGCAGCAGGAAAAGATATATGACAGTAAACTGGTTATTTCTATAAATACATAATAGCAATGGTTATTCCTCCATTCGGATGGCTGCCGCCTCGTCCTCTCTTGCCACAGAGGCTCACAGGCGTTCTATTAAACAGTGAAATGCTGGACTCTGGTGGACAGACCGCCTCATAACAATACAGTCAGCTAAACAACCAGTCCAGCCAATGTGCATTCCCAGCCCTGACCAGACATACTGTACGTACGGTTTACACAGTCCGACAGCAAATAGCTATGAGGAAACCCTACGGGATGTTACAATGACTTTTATTTGAGACAACTGATACACAATAAGCTCAGAAGGGGATGCCTGCTTATGAATGTGACTGCCAGCCAAGCTAAGCTGACATGAACTCTTCTAGGAGTTTGGAAAACACATCTTAACGCATTAACCTCCTTGTTGCAGTTAAAAGTGAGATGTATATGTTGTGTTATCAGGAGCATATACTTCATTGAATACATGAGGTATATGAACCTCTAAGCCACCATTAGGTATGCAATATTAAAACGCAGTACTGCGGGAAGAACCTTCTTTTCTGTCTATTTACATTGACCACTATAAGATACTTGTAGTATATTCCTCATAAATTAAAGAAGGGATTTGACAAATATCAATATTTAGGATGGGGACTAATGAATATATCCTGTGACTCTGGTGTTATGATACCTTTCTTAAGATATCTATGAACTGTTGTTAATTGTATCGGCTAGTTGCACAGTGTGAGATGCGAGGGGGCGTGGTTTAGCGCCGGTGGGTGGAGCCAAGGGGAGCGGAGCGGCAAAACACCTGGGATTGACGCAGCTGTAGAGGATGAGAGTAATTAACAGGAGGATATTTAGTGACACCTGTGTACTCTCCCCACAGCAGGAGGCTGGGTACGAACAGCAAGGGACACGTCAAGCACCACGTCTCCGACGGCATACCCCTCTCCAAGAAAATACGCAGACAACGGACTGTTGATTATATTTGTTTTCATTAACCGCGCCAAAGCGATTTGTGTTGGATATTAAAATCCTGATTCATTCGTCAGACCGACTCCGTCCTTTCCTTTCCTGGAAGAACCCAGAAAAAAGCCACAGAAGTGGCATTGTGGCAATAGACTTTGCTACACACAGTTTAAAACCATATACCTCCCCCTTGCTGCTGCTAGCTAGCCGACATGTGTTATCCCTACGACGACGACGACATGACCAGGACAGCATCCGTTGACGGAGCCTCTGCCCGGGTGTCCCCACAGACGGTCTGCAGAGCCCATGTTGGACGGTGATGTGACAGCCCTCAGCTTCTTACAAGTGAGCCCTGGCAGTGTATTTTGCATATCTAGCCGCGTAGGAGGGAGCACTTTAGCGTATGTGTGTGTGTGTGTGTGTGTGTGTGTGTGTGTGTGTGTGTGTCGTGGCGGGGGTGACACACGGAGACGAGGTGTGACGACTTGGTACGCTGTGTTACGGCACGTAGGGTAGCGAAGGCAGAGTGTAAGAATATCATTTTCAAATGATATTCATGTTGACATCAGCGATGCAGCGTTGAACCCCATGACTCTGAGTATCTACCACCTCTCAGCCCTTCACTTCATTGATGCTCTTTTCTTTCTTTTGGATAGTTGAATATTTCTTTTTAAATGCATTTCCGACGGAAATGGGACATTATTCCGGTATTCTAAGGATTTATTTTTGTGGCCAGACCATAAGTCTGTCTAAGTTATTTAAATGATGTTGTATTTCACAAACTTACAAAGGCACCCTGAGTAACTCCTCTTGGAAGACACCCAGGAATGTGTTTATATTAGGTTGCCCACAGAAATTAATAATATGATATAGTGTTGAGGAGAGTGAGTCCTCAAGTACTGAGGTAGGGTCAGTACCCCTTCTTCTCTCTCTCTCTCTCTCTCGTCTCTCTCTCTCTCTCTCTCTCTCTCCTCTCTCTCCTCTCTCTCTCTCTCTCTCTCTCTCCCGTCCCTATCTCTCCTTCCTCTCTCTCCCCCCACCCCCCTCCCCTCCTCTCTCTCTCTCTCTCTCTGTCTCTCTCTGTCTTTCTTCAGTTCACTCTCTCTTCTCACTTGTTTTCTTTCTCTATAACACACACACACATTCATAGACACACAAGTAGCTCACGCGTGTAGCGTTAAAGGATAACTCTTGAACCATATTCTCTCTGTCCACATTTAGGCATAAGGTGTTGGAAAAATGCCTGCGGTTAGTCGTTGCCGGTGCTCTCTGGGGTGCGGCTCAGCACGGATGCACACAATTACCTTGTTGGGGTAAGAGTCGCGAACGTAACGGGGAGATCTGAGCATGGGCAACATGGAGGAATGGTACAGATTGTTCATTTGCACATCCTATCCACTCTGAAACAATTCAAAGCCGGTTGAAAATCAATGAAGGTCTCCTCTAAGGCGCACGTACACTGTAAATCTGGATTTTGCTTCGTTTGTTATCTTAACTATTTTCTTCTTGTCAATAGGACATGGGTTTGTGTAAAAAGTTGATTTAACTTAAAATAATTAGTTGATAATGTCTGAACTACATGGAAGTTTTTCAACTTAGAAAACGAATGCTATCTTAACTAAATAACATGTGGAGTTGAAAATGGTGTGTTGCCCTCTAAGGCTGCCTACAGGTTAGGTTGCGCCCCAGACATGGGGGATCGAACCCGGGAACGCGGTATCTTCTTCTCGGCTGGGAGCGGGAACAACCCTATCCCCCGACAGACAATCCACTATGCAATGTGTATTGTATTGTTAGAGCAACGACACAGTGTGAGTGAGATCACGGTATGACTGTACATCTGCATCAGTGCAACATAATCCAGGCTGAAACACACACACACACACACAACACAACACACACACACACACACACACACACACACACACACACACATCACACACACAGACACACCCTAACACCACACCATCTATTTTCCGGCCCTACCCGTTCCCGTCAACTACCTACCCCTCAGCCCCACCCGCCTCTCTCTCTCTCTCTCTCTCTCTCTCTCTCTCTCTCTCTCTCTCTCTCTCTCTCTCTCTCTCTCTCTCTCTCTCTCTCTCTCTCTCTCTCTCTCTCTGAAACCCCCAATCATCCGTTCTTCTTTTATCCCACCCGTCTTTCTCTGTTGCTGTCTCATCCCTTAGCTTTCTCCAGAGTCCACAGTCTGCCGGCGTTCTCCATACTCAGCTGCATCTGTCTGTCTGTCTGTCATCCCTCCTTCTCTCTCTCTCTCTCTCTCTCGTACCCTCCATCTTCTCTCTCCTCTTCATCCCTTCCTCTTGCTATGCACTTGCTATACACTTGTGTGTGTGTGTGTGTGTGTGTGTGTGTGCGCTTTATATTTAGACTTGAATCAATGGAATGAATCAAATAGAAATGCGTTGACGACTGTGAGGCCGTCATCAACCCACCGATCAATCATTTACTGATTCCATAAACAAAGTATGGTAGTATATATATAGTAAATAAAGTATGTATATGCTGTGTACTTATATACATTTGTGTATAGACGCGTAAACTGTAGTACTAGTATAGCAACGTAAGAAATGCCATCTCGGCTGTGCCATGATGTGACGCCAATTAGCTGAAACACCAAGAAATGACACTCAAACACACGCACACACTCGCACACAACAAACACACACACTCAAACACACGCACACACCCGCACACAACAAACACACACACTCAAACACACGCACACACTCGCACACAACAAACACACACACTCAAACACACGCACACACTCGCACACAACAAAGACAGACACTCAAACTCACACTCACACACTCACAGTCAAACCAATAGACAGGGGAAG
>PIJE02000082.1:724771-737271 GCA_002895965.2 Coryphaenoides rupestris | reverse complement strand
GTGGGAGGAGGCGGTCCTTAATAGCAGAGCGCTGGTGCAGCTCCGGAACGCAGGCGACACAGAATGCCACGGCAGCAAAGGCCAACCATATGGAATATAAAACAGGGAACAATCTCAGAGAGGTTTTTTTTTTTTGTTTGTTTCCGTTTGATGAAGCAGTTTTTTTTACCCCTCCTTTTTTTCCCCATTAGGTTTTCATTATCCTGCGAGACAGAATGATAATGTTGCTGTTTGACCCTCAAAGAGAATATGAATAAAATAAGTCCAGCTGTATCTCCTCAACACGATATGTTTAATATGTCTTTATATGGTTCTTTCTCAGTAACTAATTGCCTTCCTTTATAGGACGTTCTGATAGAACCTCCCAGAATTCATCCATTAAAGCAATGACCACGGCCAAACACCACAACAATCAGAGAGGTCAACGGAGGTCACAGGGGTCACCGTCAGCGGTCAAGCGTGCAACCGGGAAGAATGAATTTCAAAATGTGAAAAGGGGACGAATATGACCCTTTGAAAAAAAAAACCAACTAATTCAGACCAGTTGGTCACAATGGTTATCTATTGTTGTTGTTGTTGTTCTTCTTCTTATTATTATCATTGTCATGCCATGTCATCATGTGACTGCTGGGAAGGGCAGTCGTAAAAATATCACAAAAGAAAGCAGTTCGCTAAGAAAGGAAGGCAATCAATATTATCTTATTTTTTATCTCTCTCACTGCCATTCCGCCATTGGTGGAATTCCTCTACAAATCCTGCTGTGTTTAGCCTTGGCCATAAAGTGCCACATAATCTATACAGGGAGGTGAACTGGGTGACAGAGTGGAGGCGCTCCGACTTTAAATGTTTTTCTTTGACTGAATAAAGGTCCTCTGGTCCACAGCCGTAAAGCCAGGCTACCCTACCCTGACTCCATTCTGACCACACATAGTATAACACACACAGGCCACTGCTATACTCACGTGTAAACTGTGAAGTGACAATAAAAACACTTGAAACGTGAAACAACACAGGTAGGTATTCTGCAGGGGCTTTTACTAGAGGCTTCAACAATAGCGTAAGATACGTTGTGCTCGCATTCATTCAATTTTCTGCTTTTTACGGATTGGTTGAAAAGCAAAAGTCGAATGAAAGTATAGCAAGTATAACATGGGTGCATATAGCACTGAAGCTGTTGCTCACTGGTGTGATGCGATCAGTAATGCCGAGCTTTTGGAGGTATGCAGCAGACGCGGGGCCTAACGTATGTAATATGTAATCTGTAATCTGTCATCTGTAATATGGAATCTGTAATATGGAATATGTAATATGGAATATGTAATATGTAGCACGTAAGCGACACATCATCAAGTACAGCAGCATCTGTCAAATAATGATTAGATTGCGTTTGAGATCCGGCCAATGAACAGCATCGAATTACTAATGTGGGCTGTGTCATGTTTGTCACCTTAGACAAGGTGTGTTATCTAAGCCTTCTGGATCGCTGCCTCACATACAGTATACACACACGCCCACGCACACACACACACACACACACACACACACATAGACACAATACACACCCTTTAACGCATCCACATTAACATGCACACTCACACACACCCACACACACATGCATCCATTTGTCCAGCGTGGCAGGTGCCCATGCTCTAGCCGTCAGGCTCCAAGGTCACGGCTGAGTGAAAGGACTAACGACCAATAATGAGACACGACCTTGACTGATGGCTACGCTCACTCAGACCCAGGCAGCCAATGGCAGGCAAGCACCATGTCCCGGGCATGCACATACACACACAATCACAAACACATGCGTGCGCATACACACACACACACAAGCACAAATACTGTACGTGCGTGCGCACAAACACACACAAAACAGACACACCCATAAATGTGGACGCACACAAAAAAATACACGCACACACATACAGTACATAAGCATGCACTCTCTCACACACACACACACACACACACACACACACACACACACACACACACACACACACACAAGCGAGTGTTTCCAGGGGAGAGGAAGCGATGAAGAAAGGACTGGATTGAAAAACCCATGCAGAGAGAGAGAGAGCGAGAGAGAGCGAGAGAGAGCGAGAGAGAGAGAGAGAGAGAGAGAGAGAGAGAGAGAGAGAGAGAGAGAGAGAAAATGGCAGATAAATGGCAGTGTCTTGTTTGACGGCAGTGTGAGAGAGGCAGTGAGAGAGAGACAGAGAGAGAGAGGCAGTGAGAGAGTGAGAGAGAGGCAGTGAGAGAGAGAGGCAGTGAGAGAGAGAGAGCGTGAGAGAAAAAAAAAAGAGAGGAAAAAGGCGGTAAGACAGGCAGAACATGCACTGGTATCGGCCTACAGGTCATTTGAAGGTGAGCGGCGTTCCGTGGCCCCGCCTGTTCTGTTCCGCCGTGTGCCCGCCTCTCCTCACCCCCCATTACACCCCCCAACCCACCCTCCCCCCACCTCCTCTGTGTTCCGTCATGTGGCCGACCCTCCCCCCACCTCCTCTGTGTTCCGTCATGTGGCGTTGCCGCTGACTTGAGTGCCTGCGCGGAGTATTCCCTTACATAAACACGTGTTGTGTGATTTGTACAGCAATAATATTAATAGCCGCAACATTTCCGTCACCTCTCTCCGAAATGGAGGTGTAACACACTGTGATACGTTACGTTGTACGTCGTATAGCCTTTTTAAAATCATCTGTATGCATCGTAAGCCCCGCTGAATTCAAATGGAACCGACCAATGAGAACGCGTCGAGCAGCTTCGACGCGCTGGGGGGGGAGGAGGTGGGGTTTATAGTTTTCCTGTTTTGCATCTTTTTTTTATGCATTTGAATCAAAATGTCCCATAATGACGCACATGCCCTGCAACCCTGAATTTACCGGGACATTACTCGGAGGAACTGTATGTGAAAACGCAAATGTCTGATAAGAAAATAATAAAAAATGTATTACATTAATTATGTGGAGTGTCACAGCCCCCTCTGTCTCCTTCAGGGCCTGTGGGCTGTTTGTCTTCTGTGTACTTGTCTGTCTTTGGTGTTCCAATAGGACCTGTGGCTGATTGCTCCAATCAGGGCAACCCGGAGCACCTGGCTGGTCTCACCTGGTGCCTTCTTAAGCCGCACCTCTCTCTCCATTCCGGAGAAGCTGACCCCGAGGCAGCAGTGCGTTTTTGTTCCGTTTTGGCATTGCCACCTGACTATTTCAGTTCTGCATCTTACAACATTGCACACAGCATATTTCCCACTCACACACACACCACCACTGAATACCACTGATCACTGACTAACACACCTCATCGGTAACTTTTTTGGTACATTTTGGTTTGCTTAATTATGGTAAAATAAATTGAATTATTGTTTTTCAACTTAAAACTGTGGCTTCCTCTCTTTGTCGCATCCACACGAGTCAGGATGTGACAGGAGTGTGTGTTTGGTGGCTGGTTTAAACAAACTCACCAGGCCCCAGTCAGGCTGATTAGAGTCTGGGACTGGGTAAGACTGCACACCAGTGGTGTATTGGTTTATCAAGGCACGCAGGTCAGCAGCCATCACCACACACACTCAGGGAGAGCGCTGACATGACACACATTGTAACCACCTGCTCTGCCTAAAAACTACTGCATCTCCACAATAAAACCGCTCTCCCATTATCTACCTGTGCATTGGAGGGGCCCAACAAAGAAGTCACTTCATGTGGTGTGTGGCAAATGAACATGAAATGAATTTAATGAACACAAAATAAATGAATAATAATAAATAATAAGTCAGTAAGTGCTCCCCCCGCCCAGCAAGACGCTGAGGGCATCAAGGAGCGGTGGGGGGGGGTAGGCGGGGTCTTACTTGGCATAAGCCTTCTCGATCAGGGCGCTCCAGAACTCGCCGCCCTCGGCCGAGTGCACGAACAGCAGCTTGCCGTCCTTCACCGGCAGCCGGTCGTCGATCACCACCTCCACCCACTCGCCAAACTGCCAGAACTGCACCGGGGGGGGAGAGAGGGAGAGAGAGGATGGAGAGAGGAGGGAGAGACATAAGACAACATGAGAGAGGAGAGTCGGAGAGTCACAAAGAATACTTTTTGGTACCTACTCCTACTTTCAGGAGTACGATGGAAATTCCTGGCCTGTGGAGAGACAGTAGGCACTGTCCACAGAGCTATAGCCTTTTGTTTTGGATGTCTCGCTGTTTCGCGGTTTTGTTTAGTCCAGTTTTGTTTTAGTTGTTTTAGTTATTGTAGGGCCTCAGCCATCCAAGCTGGTGTTTGGGTCCACATGCTTCTTTATTCTAAGGAACCCAATCACATCTCCCACAGGAAATAGAGAGAGACTCCACGGACATTCCATCAAGGCTGCAGTGAAACGCTGAAATTTCTGTGCCCAAGATGGAGAAGAAAGACACTCTGCCGAGCCTGCCCCACAGGGGGTTGTAGCCAGGAAGACTGGCATCCAAACTCACCCTCAACCCTCCCTTCGGGAGAAAAGGGGCGTGACTCAAAAGTCCACCCATCGACTGTCACTTCTGCTAATTGGTCTGAATTAGAATGAATTAGGATGAATGAATTCTAGCGTATCTGCGCTCACCTAGCCTATAAGATCAACACGGAGAGGATCTCTCCGCCACTCTCTCTGACTCTCTCAGTCTCTAGACAGGCGTACTAGGGGGTCCTGGGGGCTCCTGGGGGAGCTCACTCTCCCCTAGGGAGGAGACAGGCTCACGCTCTCCCAGGGAGGAGACTAGAGAAGCTAAAGCTGAGGACGATGTTCCTCGTTTCCTTTAACACTACCAGCCATGCTGTAGTACCTTAGCTAAGTCTCAGTCTAGAATAACTATCACGAGAACATTAGTCGACTCCCTGCAAACCATGCAGCTTTTGTTTTGAGAGGATAAAGGGCAATCAATTCCCCTTTAATTCCCGACATCGACAGATCGCCACATATACCACAAACGACGCACCCAACCCCGTTGCCGAGCCCCGGACATCAGGACCATCCGCACCCAACCCCGCCAAATTCAAAGGAGTTCTTTGGGAAAGAAAGAACCACCTCTCGATCGTTACACACGCGATCTCCAGTGAGGTAGATATATGGGCATAGTTAGAAAGAACTGTGTTATATATATGTGTGTGTGTTTAACTGTTTACTGATATTGTTGGATGATATTGTAAACACGTTTTGCCTTCTTCCCTTATGTTTTGATTCAAAGTCTGAGTGGATTCTCGTCCATCGTTAGATCTGTACATGTCCCTCTCTTTGGTTTTCTCTCCCTTTTTACTAACAAAGTGCATACATCTTGTTTTAGTGTTAGATATTGGTGTTAGAAGTGAGTGATTCAAATCGTCCCGCCTAATCACTCACTGATCACGTAGACGCCTTTGTTAGGATGACCTCCTCCATACACTCCCACACCCACACACACAGACACTTCAGGTTGTGCATTGCTTATTATATTTGAGGAATATTTTATGCCATTTGCCAACTTGAATTGAATAAACATTCTTATATTATAACCATTTGTGGTTTTTGCTTGAATATTGTGTTTAAGCCAGCCTCTGTCGCGTAAAGAACTCAGAATCCTTCAGATTTATGCTAACTATTAATGGTAACTTTGATTGTAATTATGAATTAATTATTAATCATAGTCCCAGTTTAGTTTAGTACATTTTATGAGACTTAATCCACTGTCTGGTTACTGGTCCCTGATTTCAGGGTGGTGTCCCGTTATTATTATAAAAAAATCAACGCGTGTCAGTCATGAGCAAATTTCTGTCTGTGAAGCATTATATAATATCCCTTTAATAAACGATCTCTCCTGTATTATCAATTTGGAGATTGTTGTTTGTGGTGTGTGTTATGTGTGTGGTGTTGGTTGGATTGTTCACGCCATACTACACACGATTCGACACGAGAGCTAGTATGATGTTTTAAGCGCACGAGTTGTGTGTGTGCGTCCTTGTGGGGGAGGAGGAGGAGGAAGAGAGGGGAGGGAGGAGAGAGAGGAGGAGAAGAGAGAAGAAGAGGGAGGAAGGAGAGAGAGAAGAGAGAGGGAGAGAGAGAGAGAGGGAGAGAAGAGAGAGAGAGAGAGAGAGAGAGGGGGAGAAGAGAGAGAGGAGAGAGAGGGAGAGAGAGGGAGAGAGGCGGACAGAGATTCCAGGTAACAGCAGGAGTGTACACGGACAACAGTAATGCCGGAAGTAAATGTTAGAGCAAGCAAGTTGACAAAGAATCTGATCTGAGAAACAGCAGAGGAATTTGCAGGAAAAAAAGACGAAGAACATAAACTTTTTGCGACACTTTTTCGCCATGAATGATGGGTCTGTTGGATTGAGGTCTGGCAGTGCACCAGTAGAGACACAACTAGTCCAGTAAATATACATTGATACCATGCTGGTGCTGAGACAGACATCAATAAAACCCACCTAACGTTAAAATGACAGGAACAGGAAGCTACTTTACCCTGCGACTGATGATCTGTGAAAAGGGTCTATATGCTCTTCTACACTTTCTGGTCCCTTTTCGGCAGCTGCCCCCGATGACCAGCAGGGGGCAGAAATTACTACAACATCAAACTGCTGTTATCAGAAGGCAATTGTGCATGTCCTTTTGATTGCTATGCTTGGTTATGGACTGTTAATCATGTGTGTCATAGATAACCACAATTCCCACATATATACACTTTCACAAGAGCAAATATGTTCAGAAACACGTATCCATCTCTATCCATTTCTAAAAGCAATATGCGGCCATTAAATGAATCTTCCAAATCAAATAATCATATCAAAAAAACAAAAGCACACACACACACACACACACACACACTTAAAGTCCAGCGGGTGACACAATTGCAGCCTGTGATTACAATTGCACTCCAAACTACTGTCCAACAAGGACCGCCATTTTCAATTCTGAGAGGAAATCACATTACACTTTAATATCGCAGCACAGAGCGGATCACAGACCTGACAGCAACACAGGCCACTAAATGAGCCCCCCGCTGCAAGGAAAATGACATAACGACATTACACCGCCTTATTGTCGGGATAATAATCTCTCTCTCTCTCTCTCTCTCTCTCTGCCTGATTCGTCATCTATCGCACTCTCTATGTCCAAAAAACCAAAGAGAACAGGAGTGCAGATTTAAGATGGAGTACCTTGCAATCTTCAGCTATGTGTGTGTGTGTGTTGTATAGCGAGAGAGTGAGAGAGAGAGAGAATGAGAGAGATAGAGAGACAGAGAGAGAGAGAGAGAGAGGGGCGTGGATTTGCATGCCCTGAAGAGCTACACGGCCCGCCTCTGGGACATGCTGATTCAGGCCATGGTTGGCTGCAGATTTAGTGGGACGCATTGGAGCGCACGTGGGCATACACACACACAGTGTTGTCTTGTGTTGTGTTGTGTTGTCTTTATTTTTTTTGTTGTTGTTGTTACCTTGCATGGTTGACACCACCGTCGGTGTATGAATGGGTGAATGTGAGGCAATACTGTAAAGAGCTTTGGATAAAAAGTGCTATATAAATGCAATCCATTTACATCTTGCCCCCCCCCCCCCCCTCACTGTTTTTATTTCCCTCCTCTCTTGCTACCCAACAAACGAGAACCCCCTGCACCCACTGACTGCTGTGTAATGCAATCCTTTAGTGCAGTGTAGAGAGAGAGACACAGAGAGAGAGAGAGAGAGAGAGAGAGAAGAGAGAGAAGAGAGAGAGAGAGAGAGGAGAGAGAGAGAGAGAGAGAGAGGAGAGAGAGAGAGAGAGAGAGAGAGAGAGAGAGAGAGAGAAGAGAGGGAGGGAGAGAGAGGTGTCTAAGGGAACAGTAAAGAAAGAGTCTTTGTCTTCAGGCAGCAGTGAACAGCAACATGCCTTGATAAAGACCTGAGTGTGTTCACGTCAACACATCTGCCCAACACTGCTCACAAAGAGTGACTAGAGATTCCACAGCCAACCAGTAGTGGTAAACAATGCTTGGCTATGTGTGTGTGTGCGCGTGTGTGTGTAGAGGTGTGTGTAGAGGTGTGTGTAGAGGTGTGTGTGTTACGTGCTTGGCACACGCGCCGTCTGTCATAACTTCTTCAGATGTTTGAAGACTCTTCTCGCCACATTTTCACGTGCGCATGACAACGACATAATGTGTGCGTTCTACCGTCATTAATCTCTTGTTTAAACTCATGTTGGCCTGCAAGCATATACGTTTAGTAAATTAATTAATGACAACATATACTCCCTCTTCTCACACACACACACACACAGGACTGACTAAAATGTGGTGTGTGTGTGTGTGTGTGTGTGTGTGTGTATGTGTGTGTGTGTACATGTGCGTATGTGTGCAGGTTACATTGGGATCGGCGTGGCATTTAGTTTTCCATTCAGATTCAAGATAAATAACCAGTTAGTGAAAGTTCAGCCGGGCCCCGCCCACATCCTCGTCAAAGCGCCGCAGGTTCAACTCACCCAATAAAAGACGAACTCTCTCGTCGCCGGGCAAACACCCCCTTCCTCCCCGCGAGGTCTGCACGTCTCTATCTGCCAAGACAAACAAGTAAACATATAAATGTGTACGCACGGTATACTTTTATGTGTGTTGAGTGTGTGTGTGTGGTTTACGCAGCCTGGCCCCATGCTAATTAATGATGCACACAGTGAGAGAGAGAGAGAGAGAGAGAGAGAGAGACCGGTTCATCAACAACAACTTTCCTTGGGAGTCGAGGGGCCCAGATAAGGGCCACTTCATCTGGCGTGTAGCAAAGACAACAACTGCTACAATATATAAATGTGTACTTTTTTTTTCCTGAACCAATCAGTTCAGAGCTGTGTGATTGACAGGGCCTTTTGTCCTGAGCTTGGCAGGCGCTGGCGGCCGCGCACCGCCCAACACGGCCTACAGGCTCGACAGGAAGTGTCGTTTTAACGGGCTCGGATTCCAGGAGCGTGCAGCAGAGCGCCGCTCAGCCACTCGGCCACCGCTGCCGCCGAGAGAACAAGAAAAAAAAAATACAATTGAACACGGTTGCAGGAATGCGGGCCGACCGCTCTGGGCTGCTCGTCCTCCAGTGTGTGTGTGTCTGTGTGTGTCTGTGTGTGTGTGTGTGTGTGCGAGCATGAGTTTGTGTGTGTGTGTGTGTGTGTGTGTGTGGAGCGTGGCACCAGACGGCGAGTGGTTGTCAAAGTGCCGCCAAATTGGTAACTGTGACGATGGTGGTGGGAACGCACGGGTATCTTCTCGACTGTGGGGGGGGAAACGCTGGCGGGGGGGGGGGGGGGGGGGGTGTCAAGTGGCCTCCTCCTCCTCATCTTCCTCCCACCCTCGGCGTCGACAAATTAGCGTTTGTTTTTTTACGACCTGTTTGGCAATTTCCGAGTCAGGTGTGTAGCTACTTCAAAAACCGTCCGCACAGTCCTTCGCGACACGCACACACACACACACACACACACACACACACACACACACACACAATCCACATTCTATCCGCAAGCAATTAAATTGCAATTAACTGCAGTGACGCGTGGTTCTTCAGCTGCCTCTGACTAGTTCAACTGTTATTTCAGGTGAACACGTCTGCCAGTCAACAGAAACTGATTAAGCCACACCCGTGACCTTATATCTGGCGTCCGACTCGCACGCGCGCACACACGGTTAATCATAAGGTTATCAAAACAGGTAAGCGACGGCTCATGTAATCATCGTCTGAAAAGGGGAACTTAAAGGTTTTATAGGTTTATTCTCTCAATTGGCTACTTAACATTTTACACACACACAGTGATGTTCTTGGTTCGATCGGTCATTCTGACTAAAAAGGTTTTAAAAGCCATTTTGTTTTCCACAGTCACGTTGTGTGATCGACCTTTCCAGCTGCTACCAGCTAGTTCACCTGTGCTTTCAGGTCAACACGTCTGCCATTCAACAGAACCTGATTTTGCCACACCCGTGACCTTATAGCTGGCGTTATCTTATATTTTATTTTATATTTTATTTATATTGTATATTACATTATTTCACTATTTAATTCATCTAAAGTTAGTTTAAGTGTGTATAAATGTGTATCATGTACGTGTGTGTGTGGGTGTGTGTGTGGCTGTCTGATGCTGTTTGGCGGGACACCAGGTATGTGCGTGTTAGCCCTGTGTCTGGTCATGCCATCGCTATGTTGTGACCATGGGCGGTGACATGTGCAAGACGAGGCATTAGCGGTAGCAATAGAAATAGCTAGCTAGTCCGGGAGCCTGGCCTTGTCTTGTTGTGTGGACACTCGATCAGCATCGAACCGTCTGTCTGACTGTCTCTCTCTCTCTCTCTCTGTCTCTCTCTGTCTCTGTCTCTCTCTCTCTCTGTCTCTGTCTCTCTCTCTCTGTCTCTCTCTCTCTCTCTCTCTGTCTCTCTCTCTGTCTCTGTCTTTCTCTGTTTCGATTCACATTGCCAAAGCAAGTGTGAAATAAAAAAACTAAAACTAAAACAATTAGAGATATACTAGAATGCAAAATATACTGAAAAATACCAACAAACGGCAGCAAAATGATGCTTTTGTTGTTAATTTTACCTTTGTAACTCCGTCTCTCTTTCTCTCTCTGTCTGTCTCTCTCTCATATCCCAGAGTGTTACAGAGCGCGCTCCGAGGCCAGGGGGACATTGTGTGTGTTATAGCTCCTATGTATTATGACTCAGGCTGCCGTTTTCTGCGGTGAAACGGTCGACCAGTGACGCTCGACTTGTCTTAACTTGCGACATCCGTCCCTGAGTCCCTTTTCCCTCCTCACAGATTAGCTTGTTTAGCGTCACACGATAGTGTCGCACGGGCACGGACACACACACACCATGTGTGGTTGTATGTGTTTATGTGTGTGTAACATTGTACTGGTTCTTGTCTCAGCAAGGGCCAACACACACACACACACACACACACACACACACACACACACACACACGCTCTGTATGTCTTGGCCTGTTCGTCCATATTTGGTCAACTGTTGAAAGTTAATGTGTTCTTCGCGTTCGCTGTTTGAGTTTCATTATTCATTCATAGCAAATATTTGACCTTCACAAGAAGGGCTTTTTGTGCTCTCTAGTGTGTGTGTGTGTGTGTGTGTGTGTGTGTGTGTGTGTGTGTGGTGTGTGTGTGTGTGTGTGTGTGTGTGTGTGTGTGTGTGGTGTGTGTGTGTGTGTCTGTCTGTCTGCCGCTGCTCCTTGTACTCAGTGAGGTCTGCTTGAAGACTCGTTCCCTAATTACAGCGCTGGCCGGAGGTAATTACAACCTTACATTAAGGGCTGCCTCTCTGCCATTTTTTTTTAACAGCCCCCAATGAAACGCAGCAATTTGTGGTGGCTCTCTGGGATGAGCTCTCTCTCTCTCTCTCTCTCTCTCTCTCTCTCTCTCTCTCTGGTATTCTCTTCTCCGCCTGCTGCTGTGCAATCTGAGCTGTTTTGTCAAATTCAGGCAATTTTTTTGTATTTATTTGTGTTTTTGGGGGCCAACAGATTCAACCCATTTGACAGAGCAGTTACGTTGGCCATTTATACCCTGTACCTATCTACAGGGCAGAGTGTGTGTGTGTGTCTCTGTGTGTGTGTCCGGTGTGTGTGTGTGTGTGTGTGTGTGTGTGTGTGTGTGTGTGTGTGTGTGTGTGTGTGTGTGTGTGTGTGTGTGTGTGTTTGCGCACGTGCGGGCCCTCTGAGGTTCCCTGAGGTTTGGGCTGAAGCCGGGGCCACTCCAGGCACCCGGCAGCGCTTTCGCATGCACATGTCTATTTATGCGCTGTGTGCGTTTTTTGAAGTGGTTCTTCTGAACGCATCATTTGGCTCCGCGTCCGCGACCACGGGCCCCGCTGGCTTTGAGCTAGCTCTCGGGCGTGTGGGAGGGGGGGGGAGGGGCCTGGGTGGCTCCGCCTCCGCCTCGGGGCTCTGCATACCGCTGGGTCAGCACAGTGGTGTGCAGAGGACCCAGGCCATCTCTGAAGCCAAGGGGCCTTGCTGGAGAATTGAGGCTGTGCTACGGTAAGCTGCTCTGACTCTGTGGGGCGGGGAGAGAGAGAGAGAAGATGCCCTCCCCCCCGCCCCCCTCCACCTGACAACCAGCACTCACGGACACGCGAGAGAGAGACAAAACTATCTGAAACAGAATGCCACATACAAATGTATAGAGAGACCACATCTCCCGACAACGCTCTATGAGCCTAGTGTCTATCATGTCTCCATCTGTCTGTCCATGCTCCTGCTCTCCTCCTCTCCCTCCCTCTCTCCCTCTCTCCACTGTGTAAGTGGAGATGCCCCCCCCTACCTAGTGCTCTCTCTCCCTCTCTCCTTCCCCTCTGCAGGCCTCTGCACCTGACTTCTAACCCCCTAATCCCCTGTGATCCATGCAGCTGGGGAAAGTGTGTGTGTGTGTGTGTGTGTGTGTGTGTGTGTGTGTGTGTAGGTGTGTGTGTGTGTGTGTGTGTGGTGGGGGGGGGTTGATCTCAGTAATTGGAGAAGAGAGAGAGAGATAGAGAGGGAGAGAGAGAGAGAGAGAGAG
>PIJE02000082.1:717271-719771 GCA_002895965.2 Coryphaenoides rupestris | reverse complement strand
AAATGTATGACATTACAAGCGTTACGGCAGCTTTCCCGGGCATTACCACCATCACAGGTGGCCATCTTTTGTGGAGCAGGCAGGCAGGCATGTTGTAGCGGGGGGGGGGGGGGGGGGGGGGGCTTCCGAAGCCAACGCAATTAGCTTAGGCACGCATGAGCGACGAATTCATTAACCTCCATCTTCTTTTATGAGCTAACGGAGGGAAGGGGAGGGGCAGGGAGAAGGGGAGGGGCCTGGAGAGGCAGGCTGCTGTTCATGGCCAATGGAAAATACGCACAGTGGCTTTGTCTTAGCAAACTGAAAACAGTTGATTTTTCATTTACAGGTGTGTGTGTGAAAAAAGAGAGATAAAAACAAAGAAAGAAAGAGAGAAAGAAAGAAAGAAAGACGGAGAGAAAGAAGGACAGAGAGAAAGAAAGAAAGACAGACAGACAGAAAGGAAAGATAGAAATAAATGAAGAAAGACTGATCAGAGCAGCACCAGAGCAGCCTACACACTCCAGATGCTCGTCTGGAGGTGGCACGGAGCATCGCGTCTTCACCGCACAGTTCCAAATAGATTCCTAGACTCCACCCCCGCCCCCCCGCCCCCCTCCCCTCGATAACCCAGAGAGTGAACCGAGCGTTACAACAACCCACACACCCTCCTCTGTGTGTGTGTGTGTGTGTGTGTGCGACAACGGTGTCACACGAAACCTGACATCAAACCAGCCGGCGGTGTACTACGGCAGAGTTGGATTCCTGCAGCTCCAACAGGCTAACAGAGTGAAACAGCAGAATGAGACAGAGAGAGACAGAGAGAGACAGAGAGAGAGAGAGAGAGAGAGCTAGAGAGAGAGAGAGAGAGCTAGAGAGAGAGAGCACATGGCCCATATACGATACACCCAGCGTGACAGAGACAATAGGAGCTGGAACCACGTGGTCCCTCCGTTACAAACTGTAGCGGTGCAACCTGGCAATTGGGGACACCTCTGTTGTTGCTAAGGGCTGGTGCTCTATCTTGTTTTTCTCTCTGCCTCTCTCTCTCTCTCTCTCCCTCTATATATATATATGTGTCTCTCCCCTTCTCTCCCCAGCTCTCTCTCTGTTCCCCACTCAGGGAATCCTGGGCTGAGTGCAGCCACAGTTCCCCAGTAGCAGTCATGGCGGTGGACGGGGACCGTGCTGCCCGGGGAACTCATGTAACCCCCGCTAGGAGAGGGGCTTTCCCACTCCTGGAGGGGCTGCCCCCCCAACCCCCACCCCTACCCCACCCCAGCACCACCGCCGGCCGTCCGCCATCCACTCTGTCTGTCGCTCAACACACACAAACACACAGGACGTGAATAAACGCACACGCATACTTCGGCCGTACTTTGTCCTTTTATCTATGCCAGGGTTTTATGCGATTGCTACTGTTTCCACTGTAATGCACAAACACACACACACACACACTCACACACACACACACACTCACACACACTCATCACACACACTCACACACACTCGGCAGGGTGAGGTCGAGGTGGCCCCTCTCTGTCAGCGGTCTCTCTTTGGACCTGGTGGGCTCCACTCTAACACCACCCACAGTGAGTGGTGGCCGATAAGAAGGACAGGACTCACACTGCTTCTGCTGTATCTACTGCCACAGTGCTTCTGTCTCTCTCTCTCTGTCTCTGTCTCTCTCTGTCTCTCTCTCTCTGTCTCTGTCTCTCTCTGTCTCTCTCTCTCTCTGTCTCTGTCTCGCCATCTCTGTCTCTTTGTCTCTGTTCTCTGTCTCTCTCTCTGTCTCTCTGCTTCTTTAAGTCTAATTTAAGCCGTTGCTTCAATCTGTCACTCGCCATTGTCATCATTTTTCAGACGAGTCCTTATTGGGACTCTTGCTTACCTCTGTTTACCTCACCTGTGTGTCCATCAGTGTTACGATTTTGTTTTATTTTTGGACCCTCTAAGCAGTATGATGTAATTATATATTGGGATCATCTATATACAGTATATATATACTGTATATATGCATATATATGTGTATTTATATATATATTTATATATATGGCCTTGCACTCTCTGTCACTCTCTCTCTGTCACTCTCTCTCTCCACCTTCTTTACCTTTCTCCCTTCCTTGGTCGACCCTCTCCACCCTCTTCCACCACCAGCACTTGTATTTATGTGTTGTGGGGGTCCGGAGGAGAAAGGGAGGGGGGTGATGGGGGAGATGGGGCGGGGGGTGGAGTTGGACGGCCACCAGGCAGACGGGTAAAAGAGGCAGAGAAGCAAGGGCAGCCAAGCCCACATGGAGGAGAAGGAATACAAATCTGCCCACACAGGTGCAAGCACCTCTGGAGTGTGTGTGTGTGTGTGTGTGTGTGTGTGTGTGGTGGAGGGGGGGTTGCACACACCACACACACACACACAATTCAGGGCCATCTTTGGCAATTCAAAACAAGCCCACTGCCGCTTTAGTATGTGTGTGTCTGAGAGAGAGAGAGAGAGAGAGAGAGAGAGAGAGAGAGAGAGAGA
>PIJE02000082.1:702271-709771 GCA_002895965.2 Coryphaenoides rupestris | reverse complement strand
TCGTGCATCAGGAGGGGAGGGTAGGGGGTGGGGTTGGTGTCACATTATGCCAAATTATCATGCGGTTGCTAGGCGAGGGCCAATGGGGACGCTCTGTGGAGGACACGATGGATAGATGAGGAGCGTGGAGAGGTGGGGAATAGAAACACAAAGAGACGGGGGGGTGTGTGTGTGCGTGTGTGTGTGTGTGTGTGCTTGTACATTTGTATGCAACGGGGGAATTGGTCTAATAAAAAACATGAAAAGAAACACTTATACAGATGGTCGTTAAACTGATATCATTTGGATGAATACGAATTAAGTCTTGTCAAGTCAAGACAACGGTCATGTGACAGTTTGTAAAAAATACATACGCCTACCGAGGAAAATAAAGAACTTTTTTTCATTTTTAAATGCTTGCACGTAAAAAAATACACAAAATGCGAATCATAAAATACTAAACAAATCTTTTGAAAAAGGAAAAAACAGAAACCCATCCCAAAAATAGAACCAAACTGTGTTCCTATTCGTCCTTTTAGCTTTCACCTGCCAACAGAGAAGTCAGCGCTGCCATTTGGTGTGAAAGTCACTGCCAAGGTGTACCCCATTACAACATTACATTACTAAGAGTTTGGCCCGCCTCAAAAAACAAGGGTAGGACGATTGGAAGCTTTCCACTCTTCTCTCTAGGAACCACGCCACCGTATAAACAGCCCCAATGGCTGCCATGAAATATTCATCATCCTTTGTGTACATAGCCTTCACAATGCAAAGAGACTCAACCATTACTCAATACGTTGACGTTTTCTTCTCACTGTGGCTCGCATCGTAATGAGTAGTTAATGGTAGTATTATTAGTAACAGGCCTATAGCAGTGGATAGACAGACACACCACGCACGCACGCACGCACGCACGCACACACACACACACACCACACACACACACACCACACACACACACACACACACACACACACACACACACACACACACACACACACACACACACACACACACACACACACACACTTCCCCTCCCCTCATGACAATGCTGTTTGGGCCGGGGTCCCTATCTATTGTGAGGGGCCGTCACGGGTGGCCCCTCTATTCTACCGGGCGCATCTCCCATGGGTGCAACAAGAGACCGGCACCGTGCACAATCCCATTGACCTTTTGAACTCTCCAGCCACAACAGTGTTTGATTTTTTGTATTTATTTCCACAGATTCCACAATTCTAGACCCATAGACAGCAGCAGACGAAGCCACACGCTGATGCCAACCTGGGGGACATTGCATAGGGCGGGTCAGTAGACAGCTGGGAGGAAATTAACAGCAACACAGCAAAACGAATGCCCGCTTTGACTTGGAAAAACAAAAGCCAGGTGTTTTCACTTTTCAGGCCGCAATCAGGCAATGGAATATTTTTGCAGCATATAGTCTTTTCTGTGTTGCTGTGTTCAAGAGGTTGTAATTTCCCGAGCTTAAGCAATTCACTATAAAACACAATTGTCACACATTGTGGGTCAGTGAGGACTCGGCATGGCTGGAAGCTGACAGCCACTCACACTCATATTCTGTTCTCTGACGCCATCTAGTGGTCATTCTCGGAAGTAGACACTTTTTTAATTAAGCAGCTGAATGTTCCAACTCCACTGCCAAAATATGACTTTGTGACCGACGTTGGCCTTCCTGTCAGTAACTTTAATGCTATCTATGCATTTTTGTATAAGCTGAAAGTCATCAGTACTGAGATAGGAATCATAAATAAGCCCACTGAAACATTAAGTGGAAGCTCAGAAGAGATTTGATATTTTGTCTCCCAAAATAAGCGAGAGCGTATTGTTTATGTCTGGCCAAGCTCACCTCATATGGTAGACAGACATGCAAACGCTATTGTTTAGCCTAACTGTACCATGATAAATGTTACGGAGTATTCCCCAGGCGTATATGGATTCTTTCTCTCTTTTTTTTTTGGAATGGCCAGAGAATAAACGCCTCCAGGAAGAAGAAAGGATGGAGGGGGAAAGTAAGGATCAGAGGTCAAGTAACCGACAGGAAATAGATCCGCCCACAGCAGCCCTGTGGCTGTAGGTTCAGAGGAGGCAGAAGAAATGTTGAAGTAACCTCGAGAAAAAAAGGAGAATATTCTATCTACTCTATTGATAGAGCGAGATAGTAGTTCAGCGAGGGGGTGCACTGAAAAATGAACAATGTAACAGAAAGAAAAATGGGGGTTGAAAAGCTTGACCTACATTACATTTTATCTTCACTGGATTAAATCAACAAAAGCAGCAAAACAAGAAATGCATTTTCCGTAGACAGACAGCGACAAAACATTAATAATATTGATTCAACCATGCAAAATAGGAAATGACTACAGCCCTAAGCGGCAATAGATAGGCTATGTAGTCCACATCCAGCGAGAATGGCCAACGGAAAGATTCGGCGAGTTCCACTTTCGTCGTCTTAATTTACAATTCAAGACCGTTCAGCCCCCAACACACAATTTGGGTCACAGGAAAACCCAATCGCTCAAACACACACGCAAAAACATACACCTTCTAGTCTTTTCCTCTGTTTCTCCATCTTTTCAATCATTCCAACGTCTCTCCTTTTCCGCCAGAGGCAGGAGAGAGAGAGAGAGAGAGAGAGAGAGAGAGAGAGAGAGAGAGAGAGAGAGAGAGAGAAGAGAGAGATATGCAGGTGCGGACGTGCACCTTTACCCCACTGCTCTACCACCAGTAACCTCCCTCAAATGTGTGTCACGACTGCGCTTATGTGTGTGTGTGTGTGTGTGTGTGTGTGTGTGTGTGTGTGTGTGTGTGTGTGTGTGTGTGTGTGTGTGTCATCCGCCTGAACCAGAACCAGAGCAGCATGTCCTTCCACGGTTTCCCCACTGAGGGGCACACCGGCCTTCGGAACACAGAGCGAGATGGAGGAAGGTGTGAGTGTGTGTGTGTGTGTGTGTGTGTGTTGTTGTGTGTGTGTGTGTGTGTGTGTGGGGTGGGTTCGCTCACCGAGTCTCAGACAGAGCACTTAGCACCAAGGTGGGGTCCATCCTCCACACACGCTGAGACAAGGCTGGAGGGGGTGGGGGGCTGGGGATGCATCTCCATGATGTGTTGGATGTTGGATTCATTAGCACGCTGCTAATGAACGCTGCTAGGCTCTACCGTAGTTGGTATCAGGTGGGTTTTTGTCTGTATTTTCGTATTTTAGACGGACAAACGGAGGCAGACACAAAAGGAGCGGCCTTTATGATGCAATGTCACGCACGCAGTCATGTGCATGTGTGCACGTGTGCATGCACGCACACACACACACACATACACACACACACACACACACAAGGACACACAAGCACATGCTCATTTACAAGCCTTCGGGGTAACACAATCCCACAATCCTGCTGTGCAATATTCTCCACCTTTCCGTTTCTTGGTATCTTTTGTCGGATAAAATTGCCTCGCAATGCCTACAGCTGTGAGATCATAATTAACTCTCCCTCTCCCTCTCTCTATCTCTCCAAGCTTTGCTATGAAGATTATAAATCAAAACATGATAAAAAATTAGGGTTCCTGCAGCAGAGCTAATCGTGTGTGTGTGTGTGTGTCAGTGTGTGCATGTGTGTGTCTGTGTCTGTATGTGTATTTGTGTGTGTGTGTGTGTGTGTGTGTCTGTGTGTTGTGTGTGTGTGTATCTGTGTGTTGCGCGGTGCACCCGATGGATTTCACCATCTCTGCCTCCACCACCACCACCACCACCTCCATCATCTCCATCTTCTCCAGCCAAAACATGAGAGAGAGGCTGTGAGTCTGAGGAGGAGAGGTGGTCTGGAGCAGTGTGCCGCTCCCACATAAGACACACACACACACACACACACACACATCCCATCCGGCTGAGCTGGTGGGTTTACACGGTGAGGGGAGAGTGCAGCAATGTGGATGTCTGTTTTAATTGGCCACGGAGCAGTACAGCCTGAAAAGCAGTCACCAAGTATCAGCCGCAACAGACTGTGAAGTGTTTGTTTTGTGAACAAGTTTGAGTCATAGATAACATTGCATAAGTCACGTATGCGTCAACCTCAGGAAAATATATTCACTGTTTTTCTCATTTTTTAAATGAAACTTAAATGGATTGAGTTTATTCAGGATGATTATTATGTTTGATTTCACTGAAGGTTAACATTGAGTCAGCCTGTTAGGGATCCAGGGCATACTGGAACAAGCCCAACCACAACCCACTGTCAGCGCACACGTTGAAAAGAACTTGTTTGTTTGGTTGTTGGTGAAGAATTCTGGGAAATCAGTGGATCGGTCATGCCCTCCACTTCTATTCAATTCAATTCAATAAAATTTTATTTGTATAGCCCTGAATCACAAGACAGACCCTGAATTACAGGCCAGATTGTTATGGGCCAAACGTGATTTATGACAGTCACTTCCACTTCCTCATATTTCCTCTACCTGTGTGTGTGTGTGTGTGTGTGTGTGTGTGGTTGGGGGCGTGGCTCCTCCCTGGCTCATCACCCACTTTGCTCACCTGCTCTGCCTCTCACACCTGCAAGTCAGCATGTCACCCACCAACCAGTAGAAGAACCCCGGGTTTCTATTCACTCATCGGCAGAGCGTTGTTTGTACTGCGCCGTCAGTATCGTTGGCGGCTTATTCAGTCTTTATTCTAAGGTTCCGGTTCACCCGTGATTAACCCCACTCTCCCCTGTCCAGATGCTGTCTCTGTTCCCTGAACCCCCCCCAGCCTGCCTGTCCTGCCTGTCCGTCTGTCTTCCTGGTCCCTGTCTGTACTCCTGGTAGCAGTCTGTCCTCCTGGTCCCCGCCTGTCCTCCTGGTCCCAGTCTGTCCTCCTGGTCCCAGTCTGTCCTCCTGGTCCCAGTCTGTACTCCTGGTACCAGTCTGTCCTCCTGGTCCCCGCCTGTACTCCTGGTCCCCGCCTGTCCTCCTGGTCCCCGCCTGTCCTCCTGGTCCCCGTCTGTCCTCCTGGTCCCAGTCTGTCCTTCTGGTCCCCGTCTGTACTCCTGGTCCCCGTCTGTTCTCCTGGACCACGTCTGTCCTCCTGGTCCCAGTCTGTACTCCTGGTCCCTGTCTGTACTCCTGGTCCCTGTCTGTCCTCCTGGTCCCCGCCTGTCCTCCTGGTCCCCGCCTGTCCTCCTGGTCCCCGTCTGTCCTCCTGGTCCCAGTCTGTCCTCCTGGTCCCCGTCTGTACTCCTGGTACCAGTCTGTCCTCCTGGTCCCAGTCTGTACTCCTGGTCCCTGTCTGTCCTCCTGGTCCCCGTCTGTCCTCCTGGTCCCCCATCTGTCCTCCTGGTCCCCGTCTGTACTCCTGGTCCCCGTCTGTCCTCCTGGTCCCAGTCTGTACTCCTGGTACCAGTCTGTCCTCCTGGTCCCCGCCTGTACTCCTGGTCCCCGCCTGTCCTCCTGGTCCCCGTCTGTCCTCCTGGTCCCCATCTGTCCTCCTGGTCCCCGTCTGTACTCCTGGTCCCCATCTGTCCTCCTGGTCCCAGTCTGTCCTCCTGGTCCCCGTCTGTACTCCTGGTACCAGTCTGTCCTCCTGGTCCGCGCCTGTACTCCTGGTCCCAGTCTGTACTCCTGGTACCAGTCTGTCCTCCTGGTCCCAGTCTGTACTCCTGGTCCCCGTCTGTCCTCCTGGTCCCCATCTGTCCTCCTGGTCCCAGTCTGTACTCCTGGTACCAGTCTGTCCTTCTGGTCCCAGTCTGTACTCCTGGTCCCAGTCTGTACTCCTGGTACCAGTCTGTCCTCCTGGTCCCAGTCTGTACTCCTGGTCCCAGTCTGTCCTACTGGTCCCTGTCTGTCCTCCTGGTCCCTGCCTGTCGTCCAGTTACCCTGTCCTCCTCGCTCCGATCGTCCGCTCCTACGTCCGGCTCCATCTCCTCCTGTTTACCACCCTGCCGTGCTTGTCCATATGATCCGTATCCAGTCAACCCAGTTGTTTTCATCTACCTACGTCTCCGTGTCTCTGTGTCTGCACTCGGGTCCTTTGAACACGATCAACAACAGGATCAACCCGAGTGTCTTTCCACTGACCGCGTCCTTCGCCTTATTCGCATTCAGCTCTGCAATTAGCACTTTGTCTGTGAAAAGTGCGATACAAATGCAATTAATTTGGAATCCTATTATGATTACGATTAGAATTGCTGTCGTCATGCTGTTAAGAGACACAGAAACACAGAATTATTCTGTGTTTCTCTTTCTAACCTCGACTCCACACCACACACCTTCAGCACGGCCCATTAGAAGCCAAGCAAGGGGGTAAAGGATGGCTGTTGATTCCTCAATCATTTCTCGATGTACGTTCACCATGTGATTGATCCCGCTCCGGCGCTAAGTAACTGCTCCTGGTGGTCGCATTAGGGCAAATCATCTCCGGGAAATAATAATAATAACTATATCCCACGTGAGCAGCAGGAAGAAGAATCGGGGGCCGATGAGAAAGTGGATTCAACGTGGGGTTTTTAATAATAAAACATTTAGCGTTTCACCGGAGTCATTTCCTGATGGCGAGCATCGCCGGAGCCTCATAAATGCACGCCGAGCGAGCGAGTGATGAGTCAATTTGGAAACAAAAGAAGGACAATAGAAAACAGCACCCTTTTGATGAGGGAGACATGAGGAGTGGGCGACATATTCTGAAGAGAATAACGAGAGAGAGAGAGAGAGAGAGAGAGAGAGAGAGAGAGGTGTGAACAGGCAGGCCCCCTCGTTTGAGTCTCCGAGAGAGGATGGAAGAGGGAGAAGAAGAAGAAGAAAAAGAAGAAGAAAAAAGATATGAATCAAAGAAAGAAAGTGACAAAGAGGTTGATGGGATTTAAGGCTTCCGGGTGGACGGGGTGGGGGGGGGGGGGGTTGAGGGGGTGGAGAAACCTGTCACTCCAACCAGTCACACACTCTCTGGTTTACATCTGAAAGGGGAAACCTCTGGGAGCTGGCATGGTGTCACCATGGTAACCGGTTTCTATGACAATGTGATATTCTTCCCTCAAAGTCTCCGGGCGGGTTGTTGTGTCGGCGGTGCGGGATGGGATATTCCAGAAACTTCACACACACAACACACACACACACACACACACACACACACACACACACACACACACACACACACACACACACACACACACACACACACACACCACACACACACACACACAACACACACACACACCAGCACCACCACCACCACCACCACAGAGAGAAAATGGCAGATAAACAATCATTTCCATGGCAACTGCTTGATGTTGGCAGAGCTTTGAACACCAAGGCTCGGAGGCAAGGCCACACAGTTCACCGGCAAAAAAGAACAACAAATATATAAATATATACTGTATCTATCGAGTATTCCTCTCCAAACCCATCCATCCTATTGCTCCGACCGTGATGTCATCCACTTCTCAACACAATCAGCTACACAACGCGGTCGTATTTACGCATTTTTCGCATTTATCCGCTGCACTCTGTGATTCTGGATTCTCATCAAAGGCACCACCT
>PIJE02000082.1:692162-698490 GCA_002895965.2 Coryphaenoides rupestris | reverse complement strand
ACACGCATACATACATACATACATACATACATACATACATACATACAAACATGGTACTACAATAGTTGCAATATGATGTTGTGCTCTTCGTAAGTCGCTTTGGATAAAAGCGTCTGCGAAATGCCCTAAATGTAAATGTAAATGTATATATTATTCACTAGACTATAAGATCTACTTTGACTGAGTATATGGACACATGCTGTCCTACGAGATCCACAATGAAGGCAACGATCCAAGCAGGTAGTGTGACGGTGCGCTGTGCAGCATTAGCAGGCAACACCAGCAGCAGTCCATTAGCAATCAGCAATGTAACAGTGCTTTCAGAGGAACAAGCGGTTTGCAGAAAGCTCTTATGAAAGCACTCACACCCCACACCAAACAGCAGCCTCACCACACGTCCCTGGGAAACAGACCAAGGAACTCACCTTCTCAAAAGGCCGGTTCATCTTGCTTTAGCTGTGTGTGTGTGTGTGTGTGTGCCTGTGTGTGTGCCTGTATGTGTGTGTTCAACCTGCAGCTAATCAGCCACTAATCTGGTTAGGAGGAGATCAAGACGCCGACCTGTTGCTTGCCGGTGGTGGTGGTGGTGAGGAGGGGGACAACAGAGCAGGAGGTCAGGAGGTCAGGAGGTCAGGACAGCTGTGCCGGATCATAAAAACTGAGGCAGGCAGCGTGTTGTGATGAATATGAATATGAATGAATGAATATGAGGTCATCACGTAACTTATGGATATGGAATTCTTGAATTATAATGAATTCCAGTATGAATAATTGCCTCAGATCAACCATTGAATTGTTATACTTATTCCTTTTGGATGCACTTAAACATTGATATTTAAAAAATACCACAATTACTGTCTAAAGAGTCATATCGTGGTAATGATATCTTCAATATGTTGATCTTGAAGAAGGCCTGAGGACCGAAACGCCATCCAAATGAAGGATAAATAGGCTTGAAGGCAGAGTGTGGGACACTTTCTTTCTACTGTTAATGATATCTTCGCTAACAACAGTGACGACGGAGACCGGCGATGAAAGCTAGACCGGCAGCTGGAGGCATGCACCTCCGAGACCAGACAGCACACAATCTTAGGTCGTACTCTTGGGGGGATGCGGGGGGTCTCCATGGCAACATCATTTCATACACACCTAGGTGTGTATGAAAGTGCTGCGAATAGCTAAGGATCAAACTGAAAATATGCATTCCATTATCGGTATCTCCAAAAGACCACCACACACACATACACACACACACACACACACACACACACACACACACACACACACACACACACACACACACACACACACACACACACACACATACACAGACACACACACACACACACACACACGCAGGAATCACATTGTTATTTGCAGACCACACGCACCACCATGCACGCACACTCACACACACTGTTGGGTATTTTACTGGCAACCAAAAGAAAAGCACCACAGACATTAGGAATTCATACAGCCGGTGTATATTTCTTCACCGTTTGCTTCCAGAAGAATTCCTTGAATGGGGACTCCTGGTTTTCCAGGAGCATGCCCAATTGCATGCTTTGGCACATTTGGCTTTGAATGAGAAATGTATTTACGGTTTCGATTCAGTCATCTCTAGACACATTGTCTAGAGATGGCTGTCTGACTGCCAGCAGAATATTCTCTCTACAAAGATGCCATTTTAACCCTGAGAGAATAAAAACACACATAAATATTGTATTCTTCTCAAATACGTGATTGTAATTGTACCTCTGTCCGTCATGCTTTATAGATTGAGTCTAAAAATAGCACAAGAGGATAATTAGGATCTAAAAAAGAAAGCTAAACACAACGTTGCTTAGCAACACCCCAGTCAACACTGTGCTTCTGAGGCAAGCTCCATACTGGGGTCATTTCAAATGATCATCATTAGCAGTGATGAACTCTCGTTGTGTCTAATTGGACATTCTTGTGCATAACATCCAATCAAAGGAAGACTTTTTTGGGGCCAATGGAACGCAAAGGGACACAACGGAGAGGGGGGGGGAGAGGGGGGTTCCTTCTCTTGTAGCAGCTCAGGAGGTAGCAGTTGTCTGGCAACAGGAAGGTTGCTGGTTCTATCCCCGGGCTCCTCCTAGCTAAGTGTCGAGGTGTCCCTGAGCAAGACACCACCTAACCCTAACTGCTCCTGACGTGTTGGTTGTTACCTTGCATGGTTGGCACCACCGTCGGTGTATGAATGGGTGAATGTGAGGCAATACTGTAAAGTGCTTTGGATAAAAGTGCTGTATAAATGCAATTGCAACAAAACAACTACAGTTCAGTGAAAATAATTGTGTCTTCCTATTGATTTGGGTTTTTTTAGGAGTGGATCACCTCCCTCTTGCTGGGTTTTCGGCCATTCATTGCATTCAAGCAGAAAACTACTGAAACTATACAGCTACGCACACACATTTTAACGTAACGCCACGATTTTTCTTTGCGCCTTTGTCAGTGTTTTTCAATGTTACCCTTTACTTATCAGTGGTTTACCCAAAGATTAGTTACAGCAGCCGTGCTGAGGTGTGTGTGTGTGTGTGTGTGAAGTGCACTACGTTGATGTCCTCGTGCACGGTACTGATGGGGCGTGTCACGGTGCTGATGGGTGTGTGCACGAGTAACTGGATGGGCGTGTGCACGGGTGCCGATGTACTTGTGACGGTACTGATGTGACGTGCACGGCCTGATGGGCGTGTGCACAGGTGCTGATGGCCGCGTGCACGGTGCTGAGGGGTGCATAGTGGTTTTTAGTGTGATCACAGCGTTCTATAGCAGAACACTATTGTGCTGTCAGTATTTTTACACAAATGTATGCATGCAAGGGAAATAATGCGTATAATGTTGACGTTGGCCACTCAAAAGACAGCTTTTCCTATGTATGTGTAATGTCACTGTGGGTCGAAAGATTTACTACAAGTTAAATGATCAGGTAAGAGCTAACATGAGGCTACTTGATTTCATTCACTGTATAAACAGCCTGGTGTCGTGCGGTGACCATATGCTGTGACCACATGCTGATGCTAATGCTGCGCAAGGGAACAGATGAGGAAGTGTTGTTCTCTGACCCTGAGAGAGAGAGATAGACAGAGAGAGAGAGAGAGAGAGAGAAAGAGAGAGAGAGTGTGTCCCGGCCAGCTGGAAACACTGTTCTGCTTTGTGTGACCTGCGACTCGCTCTCATTTACAACTTCTTTTCATTTAAAAACGTGCAGGCAACCCCTGTCACCTTCACACACCCGCACACACACAGACAGACAGACAGACAGACAGACAGACAGACAAATATGCACACACACACACACACAAACACACGCACACACGCACGCACACAAACACACACACACGCACACACACGCACACACACACACACACACACACACACACACACACTAGGGGCCTTGTTATAGAAAGCCAGATGCAGAGTTGAGTGGTTGCTGACAATGGCAGCAGAGGAAATAGGAAATAGGCAGCATGTCTTTGTCACACACACACACACACACACACACACACTATGGGCACACTGTAACTGTAAACATGGCCTCCTATCTGCCTCAGTGCTCTATTCTCTATTCAGCACCATCTTGCTAATTGTCCATTGATGGTGCTCTCCCTCTCCCTCTCCCTCTCTCTTTCTCTCTCTCTGTCTCGCTCTCTCTCTCTCTCAGGGATCATGGGTTTTTGGCAGGCAGGAGATGATGAGGCTTTGATGAAAAGCTTCTGTGGGGTTTCAGCTGATGTGCACATGGACGTGTGTGTCCGTGTCAATGTGAGAGAATGTGAGGCATGGACAGAAGGAGGAGGGGCATGGAGCGAGGGAGGGAGGGAGGCAGCGAGTGTTCAGGGAAAAAGAGGTCAGATATTGAATATGTATCACTCCTCGAGTGCAGACGCCTCAAGTTGCCATGTGTGTGTTGTGATGTACAGTGGTCATATGGACAAAGGATGGATGGATGGATGGATGGATGGATGGATAGATGGATGATGAATAGATGATGGATGGATGGATGATGGATGATGGATGGATGGATGGATGGATGGATGGATGATGGATGGATGGATGATGGATGGATTAATGGATGATGGATGACGGATGACGGATGGATGGACAACGCAGGCGTTCATGTGTGGATGGATGGACAGACAGGTGTATACAGTAGAGCTACACGGGTGAACAGACCGAATAAAGGCGGCTCTTCCACTTCATGAAGACAAACTGACATGATCACATGATCAGCAACAACCCCTTCTGAGAGGGAAAGCATCACGTCTGGAGCCACGGGGGGGATCCCATCGAGCCCGGACTCGTCTTCGAATCGACCCCATTTCAGTCGAACGCACACCCGGAACAAACGGACACGTCTTCTTCGTTATATTTTCCGCCGGGCAGGCTGCGACGACGAAAGCAAAAAGTTTGAAAAGTTTGACACAGATAGACACGGTCTCTAATCGGGTCTCTTCGGTGAAGTAGAGACTTTTTGGACGGCGGGCAATTCCTCACGCAGATTATGGGCGTTCAACCAATTGGCCGGCACAATATGGCGTCCGATTTGATCTTGTTTACGACTACATGGGCTGCAGAATGCGAGCGGCGACAGATCGCTGTACTGGTCTGACCACTGCCCCCCCCCCCCACCCCCCCCCCCCATGATCTTCATCCCCGTCCACACACCCAGCTCAGAAGACGCCTTTTTTGGTAAAACTGAAGAGAAAGGCGGGCTTCTTCATGTGTGCTAATCCGACCACAAGGTCAGGCAGTGGCTTGATCTAATCAACACACTTAAAATAATTGTCGACTTTTAGACACGGACGGAAACATCAAACGCAAACACATGCGGCCGGGGGGGGGGGGGGGGGGAGCGGAGGGGGCGGAGCGTTGCTTTACATTCTAAACGTCAAACATTAGTCACGCTAACTGAGAGTGTGTTATCAGCCACGGCGCGCATTCTCTGTGCGTAACAGGTTTCTGCACGGGGGGGGGGGGGGGGGGCAATGTGACAGGTCAACGCTAATGACGCTTCATCCCCTCCCGAACGCGCGCTCACCTTTGATGTTGAAAATGAGTGAATGTCTTTTCGGCTGGAAAATTACAGTCCTCTCGAAATATGTTCCATCACGGGATAGCAGAGTCTTTATTGCACTGATGGCTATCGTGGCGCAGGCCTTGGCGCCGGAGTGATTGAATTAAACATGAGATCAAACAGATTGGGCCGGCCAGAGGATTTAATGAAACTGACACCGTTAATATGTCTTGCTGACAATAAACTTTTTCTTTTGCATAAAAATAAGTCATGGAATATGATCCACTGTGTGACAAAACAGCATCTCTACGGCATCAAACAAGCACGGCATTGACACAAAGCTTTCCAGGGTTAGCTGCCTCGTATATATTGCGTATATATACAGTATACTTCTACTCAAAACATTCTCTGCAGTGAGTGGAGTCGTGTCCACTTATATTGAAATTAGAAAAACAAATGTCAGGTCGTGATGTGCTCTGGACCACCTAGAATGCACACTCCCCCCCCCACCACCCCTGCTTTACAGCTCCAACATAAGACACACAACTCGTGCACCACATAGCATGCATTCAAACCGTCGCAGGGACACACGCCTCGTTCATAGCAGGAAGACACACAGTCTCTCGCTCTGTGGACGCGCGGCTCCCCTGTAGTTAGACCGCAGCGGGTCAAGCAGAGCCCTCCCTCTCCCTTTCTTTGCCTTCGTCTGTGTTATATAACGGCCTCCCGGTCTTATGAGCTCAGTGGCTTGAAATTGCTTTTTGGAATTGTAATATTAAAAGCGTGAGCAGGCGGATGCTATCGATATATCGTCTCTGTCTGTCTCTCTGTCGGTCTGTCTTTATCTATCTGTCTTTATCTATCTATCTATCTGACTGTCTGTCTGTCTGCCCATCTATCTATCAATCCATCAATCAATAATTTTTCGAACCACATTATTTTGTACAGGTGCGTGTCTACCTGGGGCAGGACGCTGTATTCTCTGCTGGCAATTTGCCAGAACGTGCCAGACGCGTATGTGTCTTCACGTGTGTGTGTGTATGTGTGTTGCGCAGCTATAATTGATGATGGATGACGCAATCATGAAGTGCCCCCCCCCCCCCCCGCGCTCTGACGTCCGCTAATGAGACAGTCAGTCAGCCATGCAGGCAGGCAGGCAGGACAGCCAGGCAGGCAAGCAGGCAGGCAGGCAGACAGGGCAGGCAGCACGATCACGTCCCCTCTTCTCTTGTTAGGGGGGGGGGGGGAGGCGGAGATCCGTTCCAGACACATTCACTGAGAGAGAGT
>PIJE02000082.1:669897-679897 GCA_002895965.2 Coryphaenoides rupestris | reverse complement strand
AAAATCTGAATTATGAATGACTGATAATACCCTCTTTGTTCAGACTTGTTGTGTCTAGGTAACAATGAAAGAAGTTGCAGTAATAATAGTTTTTATTCACATTTGTTAAAGGCTACCGGTTGCTCAGAAAGGTCATAGATTCAAGACTTGACCTTTTGCTGTGGATGGATCCCAAAAAACTAAATAAAACAAACAATAAATAAACCAGAAGGCACATTAATTGTCCCTAGTTTGCCACACCAGCTACAAAGGCACGCCCACCGAACATTTTCTGGGGACCACCCAGTGCAACGCAAAAGACCAGACCCAGATGGCTAGCATACACCAGCCTGTAGTTTCTACAGTCGGGGGTCTTTTCCAATCCATCACGCATTTGAATCCAATTCTTGATGTATCAATCTGGCCCGACGCTGGCCTGACAGACAGTCCCCCGGAGGGGATGTCTGACCGCGGAGGAGCTCAACGCAAACTACCCTCCGCCCTCAGAAATCAGTCATTATATAAGATGGATTCTCTCGCTAGCTCTGGAGAAAGCTCACCTCGCCAACCATTACTCAACCGGTCAGAAACAACAATGAACGGCTGATAGCAGGACAGAAGAACGCTGCATCCATTCACGTGTGTTGACGTGAAATCTATAATTGCATGCGTTATGTTAGTTATTGTCGCCGCTCTGTCACTGTTTGTTTGTTCCTTCCATTACTCCCTCCTCTTCCCGGCTTTATTGTCTTCTGGCGTCCTCCGTTTTAATTGGGCCACATTCAGCAAGCTATGTTTTTCATAAAGGATCCAATACACAAAAAAATCACTACACAATACACTCACAATGCACGCATATCGATCGATTGGGCATTCTACTGGCATATCCGTTTGCTAACTTAGCCATTGGCCATTGTTTGCCATTGACTGCACGGTCTGATTAAACGGGCAGAGCGTGCCTAAAACCTATACCCATTGCCGGCTCAAAACCAAAAAAACGATGCAATCACAGCCTTGCGCTCGGTTCGTAAGGTTCACATATGGTTCACTCGAACTGTGGGAGCACAGCTGAATTACAGCCAACAACGACTGTAAATGAGACTATAAATGTCGTGGAATGTCCACTAATACACGAACGGGGCATTACTGCGACTATAAATCCACGTTAGTAGTCAAATCTTGAATTCCCTCCAATAGTTAAAGAGAGACCAAAGCCAACAGGAAGCGAAACTAATCTCCAAATAAGGAGTACATGATGAACCATCAGAGAAGCACATTTAAATGCCAGATTTCTACAACCTACATCAAATTCACGCACATATTTTACTAATTCAGACAGTTCTTGGTACAATTAGCGCTTCTCACCTCTCCAAACCGCCACACTTGCTAATCAACCAAACTAACAGAACTGGACAAAAAAGTGACATCACCGCAAGTCAACAAATAAACACTCAATGGGACGCATAACGCACATATACGTGCAAAACTGCAACCAAGAAACGCATCGCATCACATCACTAAACTGATACCTAGGAACGCATCGCATCACATCACTAACAGCTGACCAAAGGTTTCTGGGGGAACGCATGAATAAAGAATAGGTTCCGTTATTCAGGAGCAACCAGGTGGTTCCTCTCTCTCTAACATCTCCCCAACGGGGAACTCCATGCAAGCTCAGGTGCTGCACTTGTATACGTATTACACACATCGAGACTCGAAAACATACACATACACTGACAATGACCCACATATGAGTGCGCACTGCTCATCATGTGTGGCGTCTGTAATGTCCACAACACACACACACACACACAGACACACACACCACATTCGGCCGAGCCACTTTTCATTTGTGTTTGTGGTCTTTGGAGAGTGTCTGACAACAAAGAGAGTAATAATTCAGACCTACTTTCGCAGAGGAACCGGGTCAACTCTGGACAGGTGTTGGCGCCGTGATAAAGAGCTCAACAGACCAGCTCCCAATTTGACAGGGATTGTGAGTGTGAAATTAGTTAAATGTTTTATTGGCCTAATTTAAGACATGACGCGGCATCAAATTTAGAGGATTCTCTTCTGCAAATATATAGACAGACGTGTGCAGTCAAAAATGACTCATCCTATTACGCCGTTTGTTTTTAATTCGTTGAGGACGACGGTCGTATGAGTCATGACTCGCGCAACCGTTCCATATGGACTTCTTATTTCATGGGCTGGGCCGTTTTTAATGGTATGTATAAAACAAACAATGGCGGTCGCTCGGAACGCTTCCGCAATCGACCGAGCTGCTAATCCCGAGGAATGTTAATCATTTTGAACCGGAGGGTTTGGCCCCACCGCGAACACAGAGGAGCTCCCGTCCCGCCGGCACCGCCAACCCCCTGAGGCGCGGGTGAGATACCGCCGACTGGAGGTTTGCGTCGAGTATGCGTGGCACCCAAAAAACAGGTTGCATAACAACACGTATCAAGATCAGAATGCGTACTAGACCTAGATTTCAGGGAGCACCACGCCTGAAACGAGACACTAAATCAAAAAGGTCAGCCTCATTCGCTGTACGTTCTGCACTTTTATTTTGTTTGGCCGCATGCCATCGCGCGATCCTCCCTCTCACATCCGGAGGCGGAGCCGACGCAGTGATACGAGCAACGCGTGTACTCGCATGTACGTTCATTCGCGCCAAAATCGATTAAATGTGATGAATTGCCTCGTAATTGTTAAACGGGCCGAGGTGTGCTTTAGCCCCCATTCGTTCCAACCGCAGGGTCCTACAGGATCGATACGGCTGTATAATATTGTTCTGATTATTGCTCCGGGTTGCAATTGCCAGATCCTTCCACCAATCAATATATCAGAGGCGAGCAGCTCTGTGTCAAAACGTATGCGGCCAATGCACGGCAAGCGCGACAAAAGTGTGTGTGCCCATTGATTTCTGTCCCCTGGTTGGACCTCCGGTCGCAGGGCAATGGTCCACTCGCTGGAACATTGTGTGTTTTTCACAGGCGTGACCAATCCCACATCCCTGTCCACCTGTCTGTTTTTCCTGTGCATTATATTTATATTCAGCCTCTATCTGCCCTTCTTGAGTCAAGCTAGAGCCAGCCCCCCCCACACACACACACACACACACACACACACACACAGACACACACACATGATGATGAGCTCCTATAAGGTCTAATCAATGTTTAATCCTATGAAATGATCACTCCTTAAGCATGCGATTTATCCTAAGGCGAGGGGTAATGGTGATTTAGATCATGGGAAGGTGAGCGATTGTGTTCTTTTCTGGAGCAAAACAACCCTAATGATTACAGTCATCATCAGGCGTTCCACCCTAAGAGACATGTGTGTGTGTGTTTTCTTTGGTTTGTTTTTTCATTTTAGGCAGGTTGGACAAAAAGGAAACCTCGGAGGGCAAATAGAGTCATAAAACAAATCAAACCTTGAGTGATTGCAAGGAAAAACCACATCAACGGGACCGCCATTTTTATGTATTTTTTTGGCCGTCGCTCTCGACAAGTGATAAAGTAGACGAAAAAAAAAACGGAGAGACTGGGAATCCGCCCAAAACAAACATACATCATTTGTGTAAGTGTCACACGCAATCACAGACAGAACCATGCCATCTGATAAGAGCGTGGAACCATCTGCAGAATTTTCGACTGGTTCGACTGGACCACACCCTTTTCTTCCTCCCTACATGTTATGTACGCCTGCCTGACTATTGACTATTGATTAAAAGACGACTCCTGTAACCATACCCCCCCCACCCCCATCATTACTATATCATGCAGTCTCTGCTGGTGACAGTTTAAGTAACATTGGCTCATGTTGCACTCATTGTGTCAATCAAGTGTATTATATTCATATAATAAAACTTCCATTCCATCTGCCACTATAATGACCCCCCCCAGGATATTACCTCATGGAACATTGCCCAACCCAACACTAGGACATGACCTGAAGTAGTTATGCTACCATGACATCAATCCAATGTTGAAGGATTGGAGTTCTAATCACAGGGAATGCGATTACGTCTGCTGTGATTGACTCTCAGTCTATAAGGCAGTAGAAGCATGTTGCATCATATCATTAACATTATGTATAATGATGACTGTGTGCTGTATGTATGACTCTGGGTGTAGATATCTGATATCAGGTTTGATCATCCAGTCAGAGATAATGCATTTTCCGTGCCATCCTATCCCGGGGAAATAGACGATAACTTATCCCGGTGACTCAGCACATGATGCCATTACCTTTCCATTATTGTCGGGCATTTATTTCAATATACAAACAAATCACATTGTGAATGAATGGACCATTACACTCACTCAGAGAAAATTAAGTTCTGCTCTGCTCTAAATTGTGTTTGGTGTTCTTCTGGTGCTGCTTTGGTGTTCTTTTTGATTGTTTTGTGATCGTTTGGAGTGGTCTTGGTGTTCTTGTTGGTTGTTTTGGTGTCCTTGTTGGTTGTTTTGGTGTGCCGTGACATGTCACGCCAAAGAGACACCGGTGGTGCTGTATGTTTGGACATGTGGCCTTACCAAAAACAACCAGGCATTCAATGGCAATATAAAAGAAAGACTACAAAACCAGCCTATATCGACATTACAACGAATGAGGATGGGATGATATTCTTCCCATTCTGACATTTGGTTACATTAGTACATCCTCAGACAAACATACCTCCTTCCTCAACCATCCTCTTCCTCGCCTGGCACCTCCACTGGCCTCTCTCTCAACTCCCCATTATCACCTCTCTGTCGTCATGGTGTTCTGGTGAGCTGGGTCAAAGCACGACAACAAAACAAGAGATATTTTTGGCGACAGACACAAACGGCGCTGTCTTTATCTCGACTTGACACTGGGTGGGCATTGTGCCTTTAAACGGTCAGTCTGTTGTCAACAAGGCAGCCAGGCCTCCATGATAATCACTTGCGGTCAATGCAGCTTTGTGCATCTGTGATGGCTGAATATATTGTTCCAATTTTAAGCATCTCAAAATGTTATTTTTATAATATAATTTTGTGATTTCATGAAAATATTTGTAACAATGATTCTTTCTATTATCCATCTATATTTTACAGTTTAATGTATGTAATTTAATGTATAGGATAGTGGATGAAGATATGTACTTTTTTCATGTTTTTAAGTGCACTACACTCACAGCTCTGATCCAGGAGCAGAGAGCAAAACCTTTCAAACTGTTCTCTGTGGTTGTCAAGACAATGACCACCACTCTGGACCAACTGGTAAGACAGAAAACAACAACTAAAATATAGAACTATAAATAATTTCCAAAATCAAGCTTCACTTGGCCCATGATGACACCAGCTTGCATACGATGCACTAGAGATTACATAATTTCATTTTGGAAAAAAAAAAATGGCATTGTCTCTACGATGTGTACACACACACACACACACACATGCACACAGACACACACAAGCACACAGACACACATACACACACACAGACACACATGGCTGATTCAGGGCTGCTGTTCCACCAGTAACATCATCGCCCGCCTTCCCACCCTTGTCTCCATGGAGACGCACTTTCAGAGAGCCAGCCTGTTCCACAACGCTGTGAATCAGCAGACACTGGGAGAGAGGGAGGAAGAGGAGGGGGTGAAGGAGAGGGAGAATGTTGAAAGGGGGAGTCAGAGGGAGGGAGGGGGGAGATTTAAGGCATGTGTTCTGCTGAGGCTCTCTACTGGATTCCACATTTCATAAAAGGAAGAATTATAATTTCCCCATAACACGGTTTGTCGCGAAACTAGACCTTCTACTCTGTAGTAATAATAATATGAATAAATACACATGTAGACATGTGAACAACTAAAACCCCAACTAGAAAGTGCTTTAGAATAAAAAAGGGGTTGAATAAATCAAAACACATGCGCCACCACCATCAACCCACATCTCCACCGGTTAGCAGTCGTACACACACAAGCACACACACACACACACACACACACGCTGGAGCTGGAACCTGACCAAATAAGCGACGGCGGATGGGAGTCTCGGTCCAGACTTCACAGAAGTATTTATTACAGCACACATGCACACCCGGCCGTCGCAAATCCTGTTATCCCAGTTCCCCTCCTCGACCAGATTTTCCCCACATTACGCCAACTTCAACTTCCCGGTTCGGGCACAGATGCCAACTTAACAAGACGATCCCAAATAAAAATGAACAAAAAAAAGGGTCGTTTGTTTGCTCAGGCTACAGCTATAAGTAGCGACCCCTCGGCTGAGCCAACGCAATTGTGGTGGATCAGTTGCTACAACCCCAAAAGAGGTGCTCCGACGTGAAGTTTAGAGGGCTCTCTGCTGTGAGGGCTAATGGCTAATGGCTAATGAATGAGAAAGGATGACAGCAGAAGGGGGGGGGCTAAAGCTGATGAGCAGGCAGAGAGTTAGCCAAGACAGAGAGAGAGTGATTGGTTGGTTGGTTGACTGTGCTTTCAATTTCAAAGTATTGTGCTGTATCTCTGTCACGAGTCGTGTTTCTTTTAAATTGTCTTATTGTTGATCTTACTGTTGGCTGCAGATGTTGTCGTTAGTGTGACTTGTGTTTTGAGCTTAACACCGTGCTGGCTGCAAACCAAATGTCTAATAAACATTGACAATAAAGATTGAACAGAGAGAGAGAGAGAGAGAGAGAGAGAGAGAGAGAGAGAGAGAGAGAGAGAGAGAGAGAGAGAGAGAGAGAGAGAGAGAGAGAGAGAGAGAGAGATAGATTTTTTTTATTCCTTGATTGATGACATCTAGCAGAAAACGTTATGAATATGTTCATATTCAACGTTATGAATATGAACATGCATAAATTAAATAGCTGCATGGGCTGAGTCCCGAGAGAGAAGAGAGAAGAGAGAGAGAGAGAGAGAGAAGAGAGAAGAGAGAGAAAGAATGATCCAGAAGGCTCCTGTGATGGATGCGCTGAACAGCTGGATTCTTCCACAGTCGACTGTAGTCATAGCTATACAGGGGTGTGTGTGTTATATATATATCTATATATAGACATATATATAGTGTATATATAGTATATACAGTATGTGTGTGTGTGTGTGTGTGTTTGTACTGTATATTTGTTTGACCCCTCGTAAACAAACAGGAAAGGAAAGCTCTCCACCTTCAACTGCACACACACACACACACGCACACACACACACACACACTCCTGCATATGACCGAGGTATAAAAATACCCACACACAACACATGACACAACACAGACGCATTTGTGTCATGTCCCGTGTGTGTGTGTGTGTGTGTGTGTGTGTGTGTACACTGACTGAAGAGGTGAGATGCATTGTGGGTCAAGACACCACAGACACACCACATACACACACACACACACACACACACACACACACACACACACACACACACACACACACACACACACACACACACACACACACACACCACACACACACACACACACACACACACACACAAACCACGACAACACACCACACACACACACAACACACACACACACACAGTGAAGAGCGTAACTTATCCTCTTAAGGATCTGCTATGTGCCAAGGCCATTAGCCTAAATCTGAACAACAAAAGCAGAAGGCTTGTTTGCTTTCAGTTTCACCACTACGTGCACTCTCTCACACACACACACACACACACACACACACACACACACACACACACACACACACACACACACACACACACACACACACACACACACACACACACACACCACACACACACACACACACTCTCTCAGTAAAACGCACATGCACACACACCACACACACACACACACACACACACACCGAATTCAGTACATTCACTGCCAGTGCTGTGCGCTGCTGTTATCAGGAAGGGGAGGGGTGTTTTTTTTTGCCCGTCTTTGCTTTTGAAGACCTCTGTCACCGAACAGCTTATTTCACCAATTCCTCCCGACCCCAGAGCACTCTCTCTCAGTGAATGTGTCTGGAACGGGACCTCCACCCCCCCCCCCTAACAAGAGAAGAGGGGACGTGATCGTGCTGCCTGCCCTGCCTGCCTGCCTGCTTGCCTGCCTGGCTGTCCTGCCTGCCTGCCTGCATGGCTGACTGACTGTCTCATTAGCGGACGTCAGCGCGCGCGCGACGGGGGGAGAGGGGCTGCACTATGGAGTGAAAATTGGAAGAAAGGATGGAGACAATTATCGCTGCGCTCTCTTGTTCCACGTTTTTCTTTTTTTTGGGGGGGGGGGGGGGGGGTTTATGCTCATTTTAATAAGCGTCCAACGATGTCACTGTGAAAATACTCTAAACTCTAAACTCTAAACCCAACAACAGAATCTTTGAAGAGGAGATGAGTCGTGTCAACCGTGTAACACGACGTCCGTGACACAGCAGATCCCACCGCGAGACTGCCGTGCTGTCTGTCATTGGTTCAAAAACGAATAGTCTCCCGCGGAAATAAAAATGACACCTCTTAGTTCTTTTGTGTGTGGACAAAACAAAACTATCCCCTTTATGTTCTTCAAATGACACCTGCCACGACCACACTGTGTATAAAATACATGTAGGCGTTAAAGGGGGCGCTATTATACCGCCACGCGTGAGCCAGCGTGATTGGCCATCACGAGCTGTTTCAAAATGGTCATGTGACTAAAATTGTCATTGTGACGAAGTGACATCACAAGTGGGAGTAGATGTATGCTGATGCGATCTGCCTACCAGCATACCCAGCGGACTGTAATTGACCATTTTAGTCACATGACAATTTATATATGGCTTCTAATAGCTGATCATGCTCACACCCATATTAGGGCCCCTTTAAGTCTAAACACTCAAAGGTTTACTTTGTGGGGTCCTGTCTTGAGAAAAATGAAGTGTGTTAGGCCCCGTTGGTTTCTGCTACTGTCAGACGAGACCACAGAGGACTTCATTAAACACCGCCGGACCAGAACAGCGCCGCAACGCACCGCATGAACCCACGAACAAAAGAGTGTGTTGAACTGAACAGAACGGCATACACACACACACACACACACACACACACACACACACAACAAACAAAGAACAGAACCAAAAGAACCGCTCAAGTTAGTTCATAGAGGCAATAATGGTATTACCGTTGTGTGTGTGTGAGTGTGTGTGTGTGCGTGTGTATGTGTTATGTAATCCTCATTATCTATATCAATATATGATATTAAAAATGTGTATGGTTATTATCAAGCGCTCTTGTGGAGAGATCAAAGAGCCTTGGCACACAGACACACACACACACACAGGAGAACACACACGTACATGCACACAAATGCTGGGACAAACACCGAGCATGCAGGGTGTAAACAAACAGGTACAGTTAGCAACCTGCCCAGACACACACACACACACACACACACACACAGTGTTTGATTTACAAGGTCGTTCTGGAGAAATCTAGGGGCCTCGAGTCACATCAGGAAATCCTTGAGCGTTTTTCTCCAAGTCAGTGACCTGTTCTGATCCCTCTCTCTCTCTCTCTCTCTCCCCCTCTCTCTCTCTCCTCTCTCTCTCTCTCTCTCTCTCTCTCTCTCTCTCTCTCTCTCTCTCTCTCTCTCTCTCTCTCAACAACAACAACAACAACAACAACAACAACAACAACTTTCTCTCCGGAACCAGTTGCCATGACGACAATCATTAACTCATTAACATATCTGGCACAGTTATGCACAACCCATGATCACGCGGGCGACGGAAATGTGTTTGCATACGAGCACACTTCCATGAACACATGCTTATGTCCACACACAAACACACGCACGCACACACACACACACACAGACACATACACACACACACACACACACATACTACACATACATACATATATACATATTATGTGCATGCGCGGAGGCAATACAACGTACAGGAAAGCCTTTGGGCTTACCTTACAGAAACACACACACACACACACACACACACACACACACGCATGCACATACACACGCACCTAAAAGCCCATTAGTGCGTGCACACACACACATACACGCACACACACACCACACATCTG
>PIJE02000082.1:629897-664897 GCA_002895965.2 Coryphaenoides rupestris | reverse complement strand
CTTCCCGGCTTTATTGTCTTCTGAGCGTCCTCCGTTTTAATTGGGCCACATTCAGCAAGCTATGTTTTTCATAAAGGATCAATACAAAAAAATCACTACACAATACACTCACAATGCACGCATTATCGATCGATTGGGCATTCTACTGGCATATCCGTTTGCTAACTTAGCCATTGGCCATTGTTTGCCATTGACTGCACGGTCTGATTAAACGGGCAGAGCGTGCCTAAAACCTATACCCATGCCGGCTCAAAACCAAAAAAACGATGCAATCACAGCCCTTGCGCTCGGTTCGTAAGGTTCACATATGGTTCACTCGAACTGCGGGAGCACAGCTGAATTACAGCCAAACAACGACTGTAAATGAGACTATAAATGTCGTGGAATGTCCACGTAATACACGAACGGGGCATTACTGCGACTATAAATTCCACGTTAGTAGTCAAATCTTGAATTCCCTCCAATAGTTAAAGAGAGACCAAAGCCAACAGGAAGGAAACTAATCTCCAAATAAGGAGTAAATGATGAACCATCGGAGAAGCACCATTTAAATGCCAGATTTCTACAACCTACATCAAATTCACGCACATATTTTACTAATTCAGACGCTTCTTGGTACAATTAGCGCTTCTCACCTTTCCAAACCGCCACACTTGCTAATCAACCAAACTAACAGAACTGGACAAAAAAGTGACATCACCGCAAGTCAACAAATAAACACTCAATGGGACGCATAACGCACATATACGTGCAAAACTGCAACCAAGAAACGCATCGCATCACATCACTAAAAGCTGACCAAAGGTTTCTGGGGGAACGCATGAATAAAGAAGAGGTTCCGTAATTCAGGAGCAACCAGGTGGTTCCTCTCTCAAACATCTCCCCAACGGGGAACTCCATGCAAGCTCAGGTGCTGCACTTGTATACGTGTTACACACATCGAGACTCGAAAACGTACACATACACTGACAATGACCCACATATGAGTGCGCACTGCTCACATGTGTGGCGTCTGTAATGTCCCACACACACACACACACACACACAGACACACACACACATTCGGCGAGCCACTTTCATTTGTGTTGTGGTCTTGGGAGAGTGTCTGACAACAAAGAGAGTAATAATTCAGACCTACTTTCGCAGAGGAACCGGGTCAACTCTGGACAGGTGTTGGCGCCGTGATAAAGAGCTCAACAGACCAGCTCCCAATTTGACAGGGATTGTGAGTGTGAAATTAGTTAAATGTTTTATTGGCCTAATTTAAGACATGACCGCGCATCAAATTTAGAGGATTCTCTTCTGCAAATATATAGACAGACGTGTGCAGTCAAAAATGACTCATCCTATTACGCCGTTTGTTTTTAATTCGTTGAGGACGACGGTCGTATGAGTCATGACTCGCGCAAACCGGTTCCATATTGGACTTCTTATTTCATGGGCTGGGCCGTTTTAATGGTATGTATAAAACAAACAATGGCGGTCGCTCGGAACGCTTCCGCAATCGACCGAGCTGCTAATCCCGAGGAATGTTAATCATTTTGAACCGGAGGGTTTGGCCCCACCGCGAACACAGAGGAGCTCCCGTCCCGCCGGCACCGCCAACCCCCTGAGGCGCGGGTGAGATACCGCCGACTGGAGGTTTGCGTCGAGTATGCGTGGCACCCAAAAAACAGGTTGCATAACAACACGTATCAAGATCAGAATGCGTACTAGACCTAGATTTCAGGGAGCACCACGCCTGAAACGAGACACTAAATCAAAAAGGTCAGCCTCATTCGCTGTACGTTCTGCACTTTTATTTTGTTTGGCCGCATGCCATCGCGCGATCCTCCCTCTCACATCCGGAGGCGGAGCCGACGCAGTGATACGAGCAACGCGTGTACTCGCATGTACGTTCATTCGCGCCAAAATCGATTAAATGTGATGAATTGCCTCGTAATTGTTAAACGGGCCGAGGTGTGCTTTAGCCCCCATTCGTTCCAACCGCAGGGTCCTACAGGATCGATACGGCTGTATAATATTGTTCTGATTATTGCTCCGGGTTGCAATTGCCAGATCCTTCCACCAATCAATATATCAGAGGCGAGCAGCTCTGTGTCAAAACGTATGCGGCCAATGCACGGCAAGCGCGACAAAAGTGTGTGTGCCCATTGATTTCTGTCCCCTGGTTGGACCTCCGGTCGAAGGGCAATGGTCCTGGAACACACAGACACACACACATGATGATGAGCTCCTATAAGGTCTAATCAATGTTTAATCCTATGAAATGATCACTCCTTAAGCATGCGATTTATCCTAAGGCGAGGGGTAATGGTGATTTAGATCATGGGAAGGTGAGCGATTGTGTTCTTTTCTGGAGCAAAACAACCCTAATGATTACAGTCATCATCAGGCGTTCCACCCTAAGAGACATGTGTGTGTGTGTTTTCTTTGGTTTGTTTTTTCATTTTAGGCAGGTTGGACAAAAAGGAAACCTCGGAGGGCAAATAGAGTCATAAAAAAAATCAAACCTTGAGTGATTGCAAGAAAAAACCACATCAACGGGACCGCCATTTTTATTTCTTTTTTTGGCCGTCGCTCTCGACAAGTGATAAAGCAGACGAAAAAAAAAACGGGAGACTGGGAATCCGCCCAAAACAAACATACATCATTTGTGTAAGTGTCACACGCAATCACAGACAGAACCCTGCCATCCGATAAGAGCGTGGAAACCATCTGCAGAATTTTCGACTGGTTACTGACCACGCCCTTTTCTTCCTCCCTACATGTTATGTACGCCTGCCTGACTATTGACTATTGATTAAAAGACGATTCCTGTAACCATACCCCCCCACCCCCATCATTACTATATCATGCAGTCTCTGCTGGTGACAGTTTAAGTAACATTGGCTCATGTTGCACTCATTGTGTCAATCAAGTGTATTATATTCATATAATAAAACTTCCATTCCATCTGCCACTATAATGACCCCCCCCAGGATATTACCTCATGGAACATTGCCCAACCCAACACTAGGACATGACCTGAAGTAGTTATGCTACCATGGCATCAATCCAATGTTGAAGGATTGGAGTTCCAATCACAGGGAATGCGATTACGTCTGCTGTGATTGACTCTCAGTCTATAAGGCAGTAGAAGCATGTTGCATCATATCATTAACATTATGTATAATGATGACTGTGTGCTGTATGTATGACTCTGGGTGTAGATATCTGATATCAGGTTTGATCATCCAGTCAGAGATAATGCATTTTCCGTGCCATCCTATCCCGGGGAAATAGACGATAACTTATCCCGGTGACTCAGCACATGATGCCATTACCTTTCCATTATTGTCGGGCATTTATTTCAATATACAAACAAATCACATTGTGAATGAATGGACCATTACACTCACTCAGAGAAAATTAAGTTCTGCTCTGCTCTAAATTGTGTTTGGTGTTCTTCTGGTGCTGCTTTGGTGTTCTTTTTGATTGTTTTGTGATCGTTTGGAGTGGTCTTGGTGTTCTTGTTGGTTGTTTTGGTGTCCTTGTTGGTTGTTTTGGTGTGCCGTGACATGTCACGCCAAAGAGACACCGGTGGTGCTGTATGTTTGGACATGTGGCCTTACCAAAAACAACCAGGCATTCAATGGCAATATAAAAGAAAGACTACAAAACCAGCCTATATCGACATTACAACGAATGAGGATGGGATGATATTCTTCCCATTCTGACATTTGGTTACATTAGTACATCCCAGACAACATACTCCTTCCTCAACCCATCCTCTTCTCGCCTGGCACCTCCACTGGCCTCTCTCTCAACTCCCATTATCACCTCTCTGTCGTCATGGTGTTCTGGTGAGCTGGGTCAAAGCCACGACAACAAAACAAGAGATATTTTGGCGACAGACACAAACGGCGCTGTCTTTATCTCGACTTGACAACTGGGTGGGGCATTGTGCCTTTAAACGGTCAGTGCTGTTTCCAACAAGGCAGCCAGGCCTCCATGATAATCACTTGCGGTCAATGCAGCTTTGTGCATCTGTGATGGCTGGAATATATCTTGTTCCAATTTTAAAGCATCTCAAAATGTTATTTTTAATATAATTTGTGATTTCATGAAAATATTTGTAACAATGAATCTTTCTATTATCCATCTTATATTTACAGTTTAATGTATGTAATTTAAGTATAGGATAGTGGATGAAGATATGTACTTTTTTCATGTGTTTTAAGTGCACTACACTCACAGCTCTGATCCAGGAGCAGAGAGCAAAACCTTTCAAACTGTTTCTGTGGTTGTCAAGACAGATGACCACCATCTCTGACAACTGGTAAGACAGAAAACAACAACTAAAATATAGAACTAATAATAATTCCAAATCAGCTTCACTTGGCCCATGATGACACAGCTGCATTACATGCACAAGAGATTACATAATTTCCATTTGGGAAAAAAAAAAATGGCATTGTCTCTACGAATGTGGTTACACACCACACACATGCACACAGACACACACAAGCACACAGACACACATACACACACACAGGACCACACATGGCTGATTCAGGGCTGCTGTTCCACCAGTAACATCATCGCCCGCCTTCCACCCTTGGTCTCCATGGAGACGCACTTTCAGAGAGCCAGCCTGTTCCACCAACGCTGTGAATCAGCAGACACTGGGAGAAGAGGGAGGAAGAGGAGGGTGAAGGAGAGGGAGAATGTTGAAAGGGGGAGTCAGAGGGAGGGAGGGGGGAGATTTAAGGCAGTGTGTTCTGCTGAGGGCCTCTACTGGATTCCACATTCATAAAAGGAGAATTATAATTTTCCCCATAACACGGTGTTCGCGAAAACAGACCTCTACTCTGTAGTAATAATAATATGAGATAAATACACATGTAGACATGTGAACAACTAAAACCCCAACTAGAAACGTGCTTAGAATAAAAAAGGGGTTGAATAAATCAAAACACATGCGCCCACCACATCAACCCAACATCTCCACCGGTTAGCAGTCGTACACACACAAGGCACACACACACACACACCACACACACGCTGGAGCTGGAACCTGACCAAATAAGCGACGGCGGATGGGAGTCTCGTCCAGACTTCAACAGAAGTATTTATTCACAGCACACATGCACACCCCGGCCGTCGCAATCCTGTTATCCCAGTTCCCTCTCTCGACCAGATTTTCCCCACATTACGCCAACCTTCAACTTCCCGGTTCGGGCACAGATGCCAACTTAACAGACGATCCCGAAATAAAAATGAACAAAAAAAGGGTCGTTTGTTTTGCTCAGGCTACAGCTATAAGTAGCGACCCCTCGGCTGAGCCAACGCAAGTGGGTGGATCAGTTGCTACAACCAAAAGAGGTGCTCCGACGTGAAGTATAAGAGGGCTCTCTGCTGTGAGGGCTAATGGCTAATGCTAATGAATGAGAAAGATGACAGCAGAAGGAGGGGGGGGGGGGCTAAAGCTGATGAGCAGGGCAGAGAGTTAGCCCAAGACAGAGAGAGAGTGATTGGTGGTTGGTTGACTGTGCTTTCAATTTCAAAATATTGTGCTGTATCTCTGTCACGAGTCGTGTTCTTTTTAAATTGTCTTATTGTTGATCTTACTGTTGGCTGCAGATGTTGTCGTTAGTGTGACTTGTGTTTTGAGCTTAACACGTGCTGGCTGCAAACAAATGTCTAATAAACATTGACAATAAAAGATTGAAGCCAGAGAGGAGAGAGAGAGAGAGAGAGGAGAAGAGAGAGAGAGAGAGAGAGAGAGAGAGAGAGAGAGATAGATTTTTTTTATTCCTTGATTGATGACATCTAGCAGAAAACGTTATGAATATGTCTTAATCAACGTTTGAATGATGAACATGCATCAAATTAAATAGCTGCATGGGCTGAGTCCCGAGAGAGAAGAGGAGAGAGAGAGAGAGAGAGAAGAGAGGAGAGAGAGAAAAGAATGATCCAGAAGGCTCCCTGTGATGGATGCGCTGAACAGCTGGATTCTTCCACAGTCGACTGTTAGTCATAGCTATACAGGGTGTGTGGTGGTCGTATCATACTATACTCTATATATAGACATATATATAGTGTATATATAGTATATACAGTATGTGTGTGTGTGTGTGTGTGTTTGTACTGTATATTTGTTTGACCCCTCGTAAACAAACAGGAAAGGAAAGCTCTCCACCTTCAACTGCACACGCACACACACACACACACGCACACACACACACACACACTCCTGCATATGACCGAGGTATAAAAATACCCACACACAACACATGACACAACACAGACGCATTTGTGTCATGTCCCGGTGTGTGTGTGTGTGTGTGTGTGTGTGTGTACACTGACTGAAGAGGTGAGATGCATTGTGGGTCAAGACACCACAGGTAGGTCAGGCAGCGTGGGACAGGTGGTCAGAACGTCACACCCACAGCAGGCAGCCAGTCAGTCCAGTCAGTAACATCTCGTCATTTCTCTGGACATTCAACGGCAGATTGTGTCAAATTCAGAATGTTCAAGTAAGACTATTATATGTTTTATATGTATTTAAACGTGCAATTATGAATGCTTGAAACCTGCTCTATTCTTCATCTTTATGTACCACAGTGATATATTGCTGTCTCCTTCAACAAATGTACTCTTTGTAAGTCGCTTTGGATAAAAGTGTCTGCCAAATGCCCTAAATGTAAATGTAAATATGCATCAATGTATCAACTTTAACCATCTAGACAGACAGACAGATCATTAAGCTGTGTAGGTTGACACACACAGATCTTTTAAAGGACCTGTGGACTCTCTTTTACCCGAATTATGGTGCGTTCACATCCAGTGATTTCTGCCTGCTCTTGTACCTTTTTGTTTCAGCACAGTGCTCCTCCTCAGACTTACACCACGGATGCTTGTACCGGCTGCTGACAGAGGAGAGGCCAGACCCCACCTGTAAACAACACTGCATACCTTACTGTCAGTAAAGTGTGTGTGTGTGTGTGTGTGTGTGTGTGTGTGTGTGTGTGGTGTGTGTGTGTGTGTGTGTGTGTGTGTGTGTGTGTTGTTTAAAGTGGTGTTTCAGGGGCCACCCTTCCTGTATTGTTGTTGGGAATGTTTCGGTTTTGTGTTTTTTTGTTTTCTGGTGAAAGGCCACAGATGACTATTCTTGTTTTTCAACATCTTAGGGGGATTATGGGCTGTGTGTGTGTGTGTGTCTGTGTGTGTCTGTGTCTGTGTATGCTTAGGCAGGTCCTGGCAGAAATTACCAAAGAAATGTCAAGAACCACGCACACACACACACACATCACACACACACACACACACACACACACACACACACACACACACACAACACACACACACACACACACACACACACACACACACACACACACACACACACACACACACACACACACACACCACACACGACCCCTTCCAGCCCGGAGAAAAAAAACACTAAGATTATAAATAATAACAAGTGAACGAGAAACCACATGAATCAAGCAACACTTGAGGACCTTCAACATTGCGGTGAGCCGCTAAGGACTCAACCAGATTATAATAACAATCAATAATTGCGTTGATATGCCGGAGACACCCATTAGCACTTTGCATAGTGCAGTGTGTGTGAGTGTGTGTGGTGGTGGGGAGGGAGGGGGGAGGGATATGAACACCTCATCCATTATCTTCCTGTTGACGTTGTCATCGAAGCGGGTAAACAAGACAACAAGTGGCGGAGGAGGAGGAGGAGGAGGAGGTGGATAAAGAGGAGGAGGAGGTGGTGGCGGCTTTCTCATCGGTACGTCAGAGCCAGTAGATGCTGACGCCCTGCCCACCCGGCCCCAAGGCTAGGCTAGGCTAGGCTAGGCTAGGCTACGTGGTTGCGCTGCCATTAGCCGTGAAAACGCCGCTGTGAAAATGACTGGAGGGGAGACGACACATCATTGGTCTCGCTGTGCACTACCTGTCCTCGAGAGAAACAAACGGACACGCAGCAACACACACGCATGCACACACGCACGCACCCACACGCACGCACACATGCACACACACACTGACTCTCAACAATAGATGGGTTTAAAATAGCAACGGTCTTGTTGTTGTTCATTAGCAGTCATAACAGACGAGTAATAATTAGGGGTGATTCTGAAGGTAAAGATTCAATCAAAACCACGCAAAGCACACATATCGATTTTTGTTGTTAATACATTGTATATGTAGTGTATTTTATTGAATTTTTTACTTTTACATCTTTCTAAATAATTCGTATTTGTAAAATTAGGCTCGCACTCTCAAGCTCAATCCGGTCGTGTTCATTTGTGACTTGATTTATTTTCAAATGTATTTGTGGTCGGGTCACTATATATCGATCGTACGACATCGAATCGTATCGCAGCAAACTATGACCGCCAATCATAATAATCAGTCAAACATCGAATCGAATGGTAGTTGTAGCGCCTCAGATTTAAACCCCCAGATGAGAGGAACTCTGGCAAAATATAAAGAAAAGAAAAGATGAAAGCATTTCAGACAAGAGATTACCGGCGCGAACCGAACCAGCTGGGAATGACATCAGCGCATCAGCGTCGGTGGTGGCGGTGGCGGTGGCGGTGGGCGTTGTTTGGAATGTCGGGCTGCCTGCCTTAACGGAGGGCGGGGGGGGGTGGGGTGGAGTTGGTGAGAGACGGCATTGTGTCTGACGCACGCCTCATGCATGTCACGGCACATCAACATATCGCGGCCCCGCACTCATCAGAGAACAACAGCTCTCCGGCTACGAGCAACTAGACATGGAGAGAGCAGACGACCAGACGAGCGACGACGAGCAGCTGCCTTGTCGACCGACTCTACCCTCTCCCCCCACTGTATAACCTCCCGCCCCCCCCTGTTGGAAGCACCTTGGCACGCTAACGCTAACGTTCTTCTTCTATTTGTCTCCTACTTTTCTCTTTTTTTCTTTCTAAGTGCCAGCATACAAGAGGCATACAAATGAACACGCAGCAGCCACATGATGAGAGAGCGGGAGGAACGGCGGTGATAGGGGTCCCCATGGCAACCCTACAAAACGGCATGCGTTCGCCATGGCAACAGAGCCGGCGGAGAGAATGGAGTGGAGACAGGAAGAGGGAGAGAGAGAGAGAGAGAGAGAGAGATGGTGGAGTCAGGCCTGGCTGTGTGAAGTGATATATAGAGCAGCAGCGGTCTACGGATAATCTATTCAATTACACCGGCCGTACCGCCTGCACAATTCAACTTTTAGTGTTATTGTTATTATTATAATAATGCATGATCTTAATATCACAGGTTCCATGGCACACAGATGGAAAAACAGAGCGTCATGCTAAGCACGGGGACTGTTATGCAATAAAAACATCATGATACACTTGTGAGAATCGCCCACCTTCGGGCAACTAGATTAATATATATGGTAATTTAGAGTACGGGTAACTCGTATTTTTTTTCATATCATTTCATCGACATATTATCTAATCATAGATTCCAAGCACTTCCCTTTAGTCCAATAAGCCACACATGTATTATGAGTAACACCACACCCACACACACACACGGTTCATGGTTAACATGGTGGGCCGTGGCGAGTAGAGACAAGAGGTCTTGGTCAATTGAGCTGCGTACGTGTTCACCGTGTGCATGCGGAGGACCACCAGACACCAACCTCCGCTGCTTCAAGGCCGACTGACCGTTTTAAGCACCCAGACAAGGATGAAAAGCCCCCCCAACCCCACGTCCCACACCCCACCGATGGTATTGGTTTCCAGTCGTCATGCCATCTTTCCTCGGTGGCTAAGCAACAGGACGGACGATGACGACGACGATGTCCTCACACACACACACGTACGTGCGCAGACACACACACACACACACACACACACACACACACACACACACAGACGTGCACGTACACCGGACATGTGCTAGCGCTCGTGTCGCCTCACTTAGGGCGCCGAAATGGAATCGTCTTTCTTAAAAGTCACCGTGAAATCGAAATAATTGCTTATTTCACCCTTTCAAGTTCATTTCAAATAGTCATGTTATTCACGTATTTCACAGTATGTCATTGAAAACTAAATGTATATTATTATATATTATATATAATGTATGTTAGTCATCCCAAATCTAGATTCAAATAACTTTAAAGGGCTCCTATTATACTACCAGGTGTGAGTGTGATTAGCCATTCTGTGCGGTTTCCGAATATCTGGCTTATGACATCACAAGTGGGAGTGTCCACCCAGATATATGCTGGACCGATCAGCCTACCAGCCTGCCCAGTGGATTATAGCAAATGGTACACTACCATTTACTCCATACATCTGGTTTCCGGGCTCCAAATGAGAAGGCCTTCGAGGAACTCAAAATTTCCCCTCGCGCAAGGAGATGGCGAACGCTGCCCACCGGGAACCAGAGCAGGTGGACTCCGGGGCCCGATGGCCTGGTGGAGGAACAAGAGGTTATACTCGCTGGTTAAAAGAAGAAGAAAGCCCTCGTCGGCCTGGACGTTCGCTGTGGGAGTGTGTGTTTGGTGGCTGGCTTTATTGGGGCTGCACGCCTGTGGTGCATTGGCTAATCAGTGCACCACCAGCACACACACTCGCTAGCATGCTAGCATGTGCACCATCTGCTCTTCATGTCATGTCTTCACCTTTAACAATAAACCGGACTTTGCAACACCACAACCTGCCTGTGTCCTTGGAGCCCCAAAGAAGCCACTTCATGTGGCATTGTGGCAGGAAGCCCTGTTACAAGAGCGTTCGGAAGATGGAAGTGGAAGAAAAGGAAAAGCAAGAAAAGCATATTTTGGAAAAAAAGCCACCAGGAAAACCACTGTCATCAAAAGAAACCGCCGGAACGCCAGAACAATCGAATGGTCTTAGGAGATCCAAGCGAATCGCGAGTAAAAAGTAAATTGCTTCATTAATTTTTTTACCTACATTATGCAGCTGATTTCTAAGTCACATGACCAATGTACAAAGTTTTTGATACAAATGCGTTGATGATTAACTCAATGTTGAATATGTCAAGATTTAACATCAAAGGCAGAAAGACAAGTACTGTATTATGTTGCGTACTATGAACCAGGAGAAATGTGTCCCCTCTCATCTTATCACAGATCTTGAAATCTCTAGATTGGACAACTCTAATTTCATTGCTTTACCAGAGGTTTACACAAAGAATGAGATGTCTGTGACAAAAGATAATATTATCAGAAAGGAATATGTTTCAAAATAGCCACACTTAAAAAAGTACACATTCCTGTCATTAGAATAGAATAGAATAGAATAGAACTTTATTTATCCGAAGGAAATTCTTGTGCCAGGTTACATAGCGATACAGTACAATAAAACAATATGGAAAACAACAGAATGATAAAAATAAACTCACTAATTTACAAATTTACAGTTAAAATATACGAATATGTAGGCAAGGTAAGATATTCCGACGCCAAAAACAATTTGGCATGATTGAAGTGAAATATATAAGAATATTGCACATGATGATGAGAGGAGATGAGAGGTAGTGTTATAGATAGTATTTATAGACAGCATGATAATAATAATAATAATAATAATAATAATATAGCACATGATAGAGTATTGCACATGATGTTGGACAGTAATATTAATAATATTGCACGTAAAACTGGGGAAAGTGCACATGATGTTGAGAGGTACTATTGCACATTATATTGCTGTGTTCATTGTCTTGTAGGGGGGAGTTATAGGGAGGAGTTATAGAGTTTGATGGCCACAGGCAGAAAGGACCTCCTGTGGCGTTCTGTGGTGCACCTCGGTAATCTCAGTCTACGGCTGAAGGTGCTCTGGTATGACTCCAGTGTGGCGTGCAGGGGATGGGAGGCGTTGTCCATAATACTGAGTAGTTTACTCAGCATCCTCCTCTCCGAGACCTCCACCAAAGACTATGTCCACCTCGGTCCCCCTGATGCTGACCGGTTTCGGGTGAGTCGGTTGCTTCCTGAAATCCACCACCAACTCCTTCATCTTAGAGATGTTGAGTTGCAGGTGATTTAGTCCACACCACTCCACAAAACTGTCCACCACACTCCTGTACTCGGACTCCTGCCCCTTTCTGATACAGCCCACAATGGCAGAGTCATCTGAAAACTTCTGCAGGTGGCAGGACTGAGCTGTATCTGAAGTCTGAGGTGTAGAGTGTGAACAAGAAGGGAGACATGACTGTCCCCTGAGGTGCTCCCGTGTTACTCACTATAGTGCCCGACATATGTGCCTCACATACTGTGGCCAACCTGTGAGGTAGTTAGTAATCCAGGCCACTAGTGGAGCGTCCACCTGCATGTCCAGTAGCTTAGTCCCAAGCAGGGCAGGCTTTATGGTGTTAAAAGCGCTCGAGAAGTCGAAGAATGTGACTCTCACAACGCTGCCTGCCTCCTCCAGGTGAGAATAAGCCCTGTGCAGCAGGTAGATGATGGCATCTTCCACTCCAATACGGGGCTGGTAGGCGAACTGCAGAGGGTCCAGTGATGGTTTGACGAGTGCACGAATGTGCTTCAGGACTAGCCTCTCCAGTGACTTCATCACATGTGAGGTCAAGGTCACAGGTCTGTAGTCACTGTGGCTGCTTGCGTGTCTTTTCTTGGGGACAGGAATCAGGCATGATGTTTTCCACAGGACAGAGACGATCGTCGTGCTCAGGCTCAGGTTGAAGATGTGCCGGAAGACGCCGCACAGGACGAAGACTCACTGGAGACGCCCAGACATCACTCGATGTCGCGTCCGCGTCCGCCATGCCGGGCGTCGGGCACAGTAGATGTACAATAAAAATACCGACAAAAAACAGAGAAATTGCTCGCTGAGCCATCTCGTTTGGCTGTACAAATAACTTATCTTACAAAATAAATAACAGGAATTGTAAAACAAGTAATGATGCCAAGGTCGAGTTGTTGATTGGATCAAATGTCCCAAATACCATGGAACCCTGGGAGTTAATTAACAGTCAAGACTATGGACCTTTTTCTGTCAGAACACATCTGGGGTGGGTTGTCAATGGACCTCTTAGAGGTCATGATGGCACAGACACAACTAATTACCCAACAATCGTTCTTGCAACAGAATCTCAATTGCCAATATAGAGGAGCTCTTGATCAGTCAATACAACCAAGACTGAAATGTCAGAAGACAGGAAGTTCATGACATGCAAATTATAGTGTAACACTGAAAGACGGACACTATAATCTGGACTTACCTTTCAGGAGAGATGACTTGGTCATGCAAAATAACCGGTCTGTTGCAGAACAACGCCTCCTAGGTCTAAAAAGGAAATTCCAAAGAAAAGAACATTTCAAGAAAGAGTACACTGAGTTTGTGACTGATGTCACTGAGAAGGGATATGCTTAAGTGATACCACAGTAGCAGTTGAAAAAGATGGCAGAGTGTGGTACATTCCACACCATGGAGTGTACCACCCCAAGAAACAAACCTTAAGAGTGGTTTTTGATTGCAGCGCATCCTACCAAGGAAAGTCACTCAACTCTGAGCTGCTACATTGCCCTGATTTAACTAATAGCCTATTAGGTTCAGGCAGGAGCCAGTGGCTGTAATGGCAGATATCCGGTCAATGTTCCACCAAGTGAGGGTATCGGCAAACGACATAGACATTCTAAGGTTTCTGTGGTGGCCTAAATGCAGTCTTGTATAAAGTACTTGAAAGCGATACTTGAGTAAAAGTATCTTACCAGAAAATGACTTTGGTAGAAGTTAGTCACCTTTGAGAAATGTACTTAAAAGTCTTAAAGTATCTGATATTTACTGTACTTAAGTATTAAAAGTAATTTTCTGATATTAAATGTACTTAAGTATTGGAAGTAAAAGTAAAAGTACAAGTTAAAAAAAAGTGCCGTTGATCCTACTGACATCCTGGACATCCGGGACTTCTTACGCACGCTTTCGTGCGCGCGGACTGAACCCACCAGACGCGCAAAGCGCACGCGTACTGCTGCGCACGCGCACTCCCATGTTACCAGACGCGGGAATTGATTGATATTGATGCTATGATCACACTTTAGTGTGATTAAAACAAATATCTAAACTATATAGAATGTATAATAATAATAATAATAATACAAATAATAATAATGATTATTATTATTATTAATTATTATTATTATTATTAGAATGTTGTTTTGGTTGTATGCAAAATGTATGACTTGATTTAACTCAATTTAACTGAATATGATGCAGATATTGTGCATATACAATGTATTTCTATGAGATTGCGCACAGGGACGCAGTGTGAACCGCGCCATGCGTTACCATGGGAGCGGAAGTAAAGCGCGTGCGCCCGCAGCAGTACGCGTGCGCTTTGCGCGTCTGGTTGGTTTCGCGCGTGATTCGCCAAACCTGCGGTCTTAACACATTTCTAATGATTTTATTTTGTAGTAACGAGTAACGAAGATGCTTAGGAGAAATGTATCGGAGTAAAAGTATACATTTTATTTAGGAAATGTAGTGAAGTAAAAGTGAAAGTTGCCAGAAATATAAATAACGAAGTAAAGTACAGATACGTACAGTAACGAAGTATTTGTACTTCGTTACATTACAACACTGCCTAAATGTGATGCAAGTCAAAGGATAGTTGAACACCGCATTGTTGTTCACTTGTTAGGAGTAGCATCTTCACCAAGCTACGTAAGCTTTGCATTAAAAAGAACAGCAGACGCCAACAAGTTGCTGTCACCCAGAGGTCATCGATACCATTAAGAACAACTTCTATGTTGATGATTGTTTGAAGTCTATGCCATCAGATCTGGATGCCCTACAACTAGTAGGATTTTAACATCTCAAAAGCACATCAATAGAGTATTGCAGAATATAAGATAAAAAACTGCTCTCTGCAATTCCCGAGGAAGACAGAGCCACGGAAGTCAAGATGTTGGATTTGGATAAAGACGAACTACCCATTGAAAGGGCACTTGGATTGCAGTGGTATGCTGTAATGATGCATTCATGTTCACGATCAAAGACCACACACTCGAAGAGGAATGTTTTCTGTGGTAAGCTCAGTGTATGACCCGCTTGGATTCTTAGCCCCACTCACTCTACCAGCAAAGAGCATACTTCAAATGCTGTCCAAAGAAGAACATGGATGGGATGAGAAGATTCCGCAAACAACATCTCAGAAATGGACAGAAGGTACATCCAGTCTTGAGAAGCTGAATAGCTTCAGTGTGCCCCGTTCCATGAAACCAAAAGACTTTGGCGAACAAACATGTGCTCAATTGCATTACTTTTCAGACTCCAGCGAGCATGGATATGGTACTGTGAGCTACCTGCAGGTGAAGAATGACAGAGGTGAAGTTTTCCGTTTCCTTCATGATGGGAAAAGGTAGATTGGCTCCCTTAAAACAGATCACAATACCCAGGATGGAGCTCACAGTTGCAGTGCTGGCAGTGAGAGTTGACAATATGCTTAAAGCAGAGCTGCAACTGAAACTTGAAGATTCAGTCTTTTGGACTGATAGTCAGACAGTGCTGAGGTACATTGGCAATGAACATGCACCGTTACATACACCTTTGTTGCCAATCGAATAGCTGTGATCCGGGAGAACACCAGTGTGTCACAATGGAGGTTTGTAGTCACAAAGTCAAACTGCTGATGACATATTTAAAGGATTAAGTGCCACATTTGTGGAATGTAAGCAATTGATACAAGGTCCAACCTTTCTCAGGAATCCAGAGGATGAATGGCCAGTTAATTATTGATTTCCAGTCTAACCCTATGGATGACCAAGAGGCCAAAAGGAATGTCATTGCATATGGTATCAATTTCCTTCACAGAGAAAACCCAATTGACCAGCTCCTGTCCCACTCAGATTGACTGAGACTCAAAAAGGCAGTGGCTTGGTACTTGGTACTGTTCAGACATGGCCTGGTGATGCTTGCAAGAAAAGGAAAAGTAAGTGAGTTCAACCTCAACCAAATGTGCGTAAACACATGCTCCCAAAGCAAACAAGTTGCTTCAAAGATACAAGTATTCAAATGCAAAAGGGCGAGTCCGTTCAGTAAAGACCAAGACCAAAAGTGTTCTTGAATGACCTGTTACAAAGTCTGCTGTCTGCTGCTTGAAGACTCGGTCCAAGAAGTTTTATGAAAGATATTAAATGACATGATGTTACGCACTCTTGTACAGTATGTGGCAGTATGCACCTTAAAGTTCTTAGCGACCCGCCAGTAAACCGAGAGAGGAAGAAGAAGAGCCCTTTGTCATTTGTCACTGTTTATTACACCCTCGACAGGCGACAGTTGCTCAGGAGGTAAGAGCGGTTGTCTGGCAAGCGGAAGGTTGCTGGTTCGATCCCCGGGCCCCGCCTAGCTATGTGCCGAGGTGTCCCTGAGCAAGACGCCTAACTCTAACTATTCCAGACGTGTTGGTTGTTACCTTGCGTGGTTGACACCGCCGTCGGTGCATGAATGGGTGAATGTGCGGCAATACTGTAAAGTGCTTTGGATAAAAGCGCAATATAAATGCAAACCATTTACCATTTTACACTCTATAGGCCGGGAGGATGATGTGCCCAGGGGGATGCAAAATGGCTGCACAGGAGAGAGCCTGATTGGAGGCAACAGCTTCTTACATCTGTGTCTTGCTGTGCTTCTGGTGTCTCTGCAATAGCCTTTATCTTATTATTTAGACACTTATGCCATTTATTTTCATATCCTATTTTTTTTATGTAAACCACAAGCCTGGCATGAACCTTCAGTTTTTTAATTCACCCCACTTCTACCTCTGGACATTCCTTTTTGTTGATGCATGACAAGGACAGTTAGTAAAGAACCAGTACTCCCAATCAGTCAACAAAGAAGTGACAAAAGCTCACGACACATAATATTCACAGGTAATCTCTAATGACCCGTTTTATACATTAAACACGTCACATGACGGAAGTATAGAACATTGTTCACATTCCTTCCACGGCTACAGAGTATGAAACTGTTCTCTTAATGACATCACTGCTTCACTTTCTCGCCCCACATTTTTCTGCATACGCTGTGTTTAAAGCAATTATTATACAACGAGTTGTCTTAATAAGGCTGCGTTGACAATTATTCTTTTTTATTCTTCTTCTTTGTCGTTGTCTTTAATTACACGCTGGGACCATAAAGGGACAGAGTGAATAACTGGTTTGTTAAGCTCCTTTGAATTTCCGGCATCATTAAAAGTGGCGTTGCTTGGCTGGGTTTACGGTTGGACGAGGTAGGATGGAACCTGTAGCTATAGGCTAACTATATATAGACATGAGTGTCGTTATTGATCTTTAAGGTGTCCAAAGGAAGCCTATTTGAATAGCCAACAGGTTCGAGAGGGCTTCACACAGACGACACCCATGACTCCCACCTATATCGGAAGAAATGGGAGCATAATCAGTATAAACAAACCAGTGAACTACTAGAATAACGCCCCGCCACCCGGCTGGAAGACTGTCTGGAGAAGCCGTCTGATCAGTGGGAGAGAACTGGAGCAAGGTGGGTGTGGCACGCACACACACACACACACACACACACACAACAGCAGTCTCACCGCCTCGCCGTTGTCCCCTACCGGCGGCCAGGGGCGTGACAAGAGGGCGTGTGAAGGGATTTCATGGAGTCTCTCGCCGGTTGAATTGATTTCAGAGAGAGGCCCCTTCTTTCGTTTTGCGAGGTTTCCTGGAGACGCCAGATGGCCCGGCATCCTCGGATCACAGAATGTGTGTTGTGTGCTCACATGGTGTCTCCACGTTTGTTGTTGATATTTTGGAACCCGACAAAATATCAACAACAACAACAACAACAACAACAACAAATAAACTGGGTCAAATGAGCCCAGGGTCTTCCTTCTCGGAGAGGCTTATTCGTGGGTTTAAATATTTGCCATTTTGTCTTGAGCTGCATACATCTGCTTCATATGCCAGGCCATGATTTGTGCAAAAAAATAACTGAGGAAATATATGTCCAATATGTTAGATATATTGAAATAATATATTTCATCTGAGGAGCAGTAGCCTCTGAACCGAGAGTCACGTGTTTTTTTTGTCTGGTGGTGTGCCAAGTAGTTGACAGAGCAATTTATCGAGCACCTCTTCATTCATAATCTGCATTTGTTTACGCCACCCAATGCTGTTGATTGTAGCAGCTCCACCCTGCTCAGTGATGGAGGTGATGCTGATGCTGATGCTGCTGCTGACTGGACCAGAAAGTCATGCAGGGCTATAGGCTCCATCCCCAACACCCAGCATTTGGACAGGCCAGAGTACACGATACTGTGTAGACAGGCCCACATGTACAGAAGCACATACACTCAATAGTATGCGTGCAAGTGTTTCATGTACATTTTGTGTACAATCAAGTCTCCAGTCGGGTGTCAATAAGTAAGGGGGTTTTTCCGTGAATCCCCCAAAACATTATTTCCCCAAGCATTATATTTCCTCTTTGTATGAGATTGAGACCTCTTGTTTGATGCTCAGGATGTCGTCTAGAATGGAAAGACAGCGACACCAAGTGTTTGAAAAGTGCATTACAGAAATGCATTTCAATTTGGTCCAGGCAGTTGGCAATATGCTTAGCATTTAATATCTGTTAATATATAAAACAACGGTGGCCATCTTCTTATTCACATTTTAGTTGTAGAGAACCAATCAAATCTGCTACTAGTTTCGGGGGACAAAATAAATCTTAGTTTAAATAAACAAAAAAAAAGTAAAAAGTAGACCTTTCCCATTTCATAGTGGGTTTATTCCAGTTTCACCATCATGACACACCACAGTTCAACAGAACAAGTTGGGCATGCATGCAGTATCTCTCGTACACATCACGTGTGCATAATAACACTTTACATTACATTCTCTCACACACACACACACACACACAGTATAAATAGTATTATACAAAATACTAAATAAATATCTGCGTTTCACCTCGGCTTGCAAGGCTGCAACCATCTCATCGCTTTTGCACAGAATATATGTTTTTGTTTATTAGCTTTTTAAAAAAGGTATGCTAGTAAACACAAGTGACTTGTTATATACAGTGCACAGCCTTAATATATTTATGTTATTGCATAATATATATCGTTTCAATTAAAACAGCATGTGTTCCGCTGGCAGAACCAGGGTACGCGTCATCTTCATACAGACAGAATGGAATATTTGCAAAACCCCAACTTTTTGTTTGGGGTTGTATGGCAAAGGACATCTGTGTGTGTGTTCCAATGAATGACAAAATAAGGTGTATAAAAGACTTGAGTGCTCTATGCATCTAATTGACGACATGCACACGTGCATTCAAATCACGTATGAAATGAGATTCAAAGAATCAGGGGTCATACATCCACACACCTGAGATTTGGCTCCAACAGCTTTACGTTACACATAAGAACAATATGTTGTACATACGCCAATAGGAGCATATTGTATACACAATGTCACCGTCTCAACCAATGAGAATGCAGCTTCCGAGTCACATGGGGGGGGTCTAGGGTCGCCCACAACCAGCGCAGGCGTTCCGGGAGTTAAAAACCGGACACTCTGGAAACATAGACAAACTCCTGCTGCCTCGTCCTTCTCTAATACGTCTTGCCATCTTATGAGACGATAAATATAAAGACTTTATAAACAGGTCTTTATTTTCTGTTGAACTGCAACCTTTTTTGCGAGAAAGACTTTCTTGTCGGAAACAGATTCCCGAGACTAGTTTTGTGTGTATTCCTCATCTGAAAAGGATTTTGGACAACGCACTGCTGCTGCTGCAGCCTGTCTTGGTTTTAATGTTTTAATGTTCATCTGTGTACTAGTTTGGCTGTAGACCGTAGCCGCTTCAGAAGTAGAAGCATAGCGACAAACGTTGGTATATTAATGGCATTATTGTAAACCTACGGTACGGGTCGCCACACATTACTTCAGATGATGACACAATAGTTTCTTCATAGTGTATGCCTCCGCCCCAAACGTTGATACCCCATACATAAGTATGATTTTTTTCTTTTTTTCAGTAGGACATGAAGCACCCATAACATTTGTAGGGTGTCATTCCCACATGTCCCACGGTTTTAACGGTCTGTCCTGCACACCTCCTTAAAAACACACACACACACACACACGACACAGAGTCTGTGGACTCTGCATGCAATTCATTCATGAGGGTTCCAGCGCAAGCTGATCCAGTCCCGTCGACGTCTAACGCGAGTCAGAGTAACCCACCGGACGGCCCCGAACCTGGTCTCCTTTCCTGCAATGGCCTTCCCCCGCCGCCAGCCCCACATTGCCCTCCGCTACCCTCCTGGCCTCTTCCTCTGTGTCCCTCTGTCTGTGGTTCTCCCACTGATCACTCAGTGCTGCAGCAGGAAGTTGGTTGCCATGTTGATGTCGTTGTTGGAAGCCCTGAGGGCCTCCAGGGCGTCCATCCGCGAGAAGCCCATTTCCACCAATCTGGCAACCTGGGAGAGAGGGAAGGGGGAAGCAGGGGTTAATGCCAACAACCGTCATGGCAGTGATACAGAGCCCAGCACCGGGGAGAATGAGAGGCTACAAATGCATTGATAAGAACTACACAGAATTATGATTAGAGCTACAATGAGTGGTCCTCTAATAAATGAACAATCGACAGTCAAACAGAAGTTTCATAGATTAGAATTTGGATAATTTATCAATTTTGGCTCACCTCGCTCTCCTTTATCGATTTTCCAAAATGTGTTTTTTGGAATGTGATTTCATGTTGTTTTAATTATGTTTTTACATATTTTTACATTTGTTATTTATGCGCTGTCATGTGTGTTCTCAATGTCCTTGCTACTCTCTTTATGATGCTTGTGCAAAGTACTTTATTCCCCGAGGGGTAATAAAGTTTTCATTCATTCATTCAACTTGTGATGGGCAAAAAGACGGTGATAGGATTAGCACCAATGACGATTATTTTGCAATTACATTTAGGGCATTTAGCAGAGGCTTTGGTCCAAAGCGAATTACAATAAGTACAACAATATATCGCTGTAAGATTTGAATAGAAGAAGTTTCAAGGACTCATAATTGCTCACTCATTATCACAACGCACACACACAGACACACACAGACACACACAGACCTGCTCCTCTGCCGCAGGGGAGTGGTCCGGGGGGGAGGGCTGGGGCGGCGGGGAGGGGTGGGTGTGCTCGGGCGGGGGTTGCGGGGGCAGCATGCCCTGGGCGCGGGCGGGGGCGGGGGCCCTGCGTCTCAGCGAGGGGAACAGACGGCTCCAGTCCAACACACCAGCCTGCAAACACACACACACTAGAATCAGGCCTGGGGGGGGGGGGACTACACTATACAGAGAGATGATAGAGCAACAGCCAACAGGCCAAGTTATTATGTTATTCTGTTGACAACATACACATGACCTGCATACCGTGGGTTAAATGTATTTGACCCGGAAGAGAATTAGCGTGGGAGACTTCATGAGCTCAGGCCTGTGTGTGTGTGTGTTACAGTATATATAGATACCTATATATATCTATATATATATACAGACATCTCTGGCTGGTTGCCTGTGTATATTTATTTGGGGGTGAATAAACAAACTATCCATTTAGGCCTGGGCGATATGGCCAAAATCATCCAGCCCTATATACAGTTGTGGTCAAAAGTTTACATACACTTGTAAAGGACATGTACGTCATGGGAGTCCAGAGTTTCCAATAGTTTCTACAACTCTTATTTTTCTGTGATAGTGATTGGAGCACATACTTCTTTGTCACAAAAAACATTCATGAAGTTTGGTTCTTTTCTGAATTTGTTATGTGTCTACTGAAAATGTGACCAAATCTGCTGGGTCAAGAATATACATACAGCACATGAATTATCAACCACCAAAAAGCAGGTCTGCAATGAATTAGAAGCTGCTGGAACACAGGTGTCAGTGTCCACAGTCAAGTGTGTTTTACATCACCATGGACTGAGAGGCGCCATGCAAGAAGGAAGCCCTTGCTTCCAGAAGCAGCACCTTAAAGATCCCATTTTTCTATTGTTTGTTAAATAACATAGGTCAGAATGAGTTTGTGACCCTGTGGTAAGTTTGAAATCTATGCAGTTTGTCTGCTGTATGCAATAGCCAATGAAAAGAAAAAGGCTGAAAAATTGAGCCAATCTGGATAAGCCGTCAGCGCGAGTAGCGTTGACAAATTATTATTCATGGTCCCGCCCACTTGGTTGGTTCGTAACCACCCACAGAAATTCAACCATTTCTGGAGGGAGAAAATGGTTGCAATTTATTTTTGGAGAAATACCAAAACACTATGGAACCAGATTAGCGCTGTGTTCGCTGCATTTCGAAGACGATGATGTGCTGTGGCACCGTAAGCATGTTGACAGCTGCTTTGTCGTCCACAGCTGAACCCAATCAGAGCAAAGCAATATTTAAATATTGAATATTCATGAGAACAGCGATCCAATCAGAGCAAAGCTCATTAATACATTAAATATTCATGAGAAAAGCAGTCGTCTTTTCTACCAGGCTTTTCAGACATGCTAGAATAGCTTGAAATAAGCCATCCAAGACATTTCCAACACAAATAATGTTACAACTCGATCAAAGGACATCAATGATTATAAAAAAATGAATGAAATAGGTGTGGCATGGGATCTTTAAGGTGCTGATCACATGGACAAAGAAAAGACCTTCTGGAGGAAAGTTCTGTGGTCAGATGAAACTAAAATGGAGCTCTTTGGCCACAATGACCAGAAATATGTTTGGAGGAGAGAAGGTGAGGCCTTTAACCCCAAGAACACCATGCCTACCATCAAGCATGGTGGTGGTAAGTATATGCTCTGGGCCTGTTTTGCTGCCAATGGAACTGGTGCTTTACAGAAAGTAAATGAAGAAGGAGGATTACCTCCAAATTCTTTAGGAGAACCTAAAATCATCAGCCAGAAGGTTGGGGTCTTGGGCGCAGTTGGGTGTTCCAACAGGACAATTGACCCCAAACACACATCAAAAGTGGTAAAGGAATGGATAAATCAGGCTAGAAATTAAGGTTTTAGAATGGCCTTCCAAAGTCCTGACTTAAACCCCATCGAGAACATGTGGACAGTGCTGAAGAAACAAGTCCATGTCAGAAAGCCAACAAATTTAGCTGAACTGCATCCGATTCTGTCAAGAGGAGTGGTAGAAGATTCAACCAGAAGCTTGTGGATGGATACCAAAAGCACCTAATTGAGGTTGAAAATGGCCAAGTGACATGTGAACCGGATATTCAGCATTGGCCTGGAGTGTATATTTTGACCCAACAGATTTGGTCCACATTTTCAGTAGACCCCATAATAAATTCATAAAAGAACCAAACTTCATGAATGTTTTTTGTGACAAAGAAGTATGTGCTCCAATCACTCTATCACAGAAAAATAAGATGTTGTAGAAATTATTGGAAACTCTGGACTGCCATGACATACATGTTCTTTACAAGTGTATGTAAACTTTTGACCACAACTGTTATAGATCTATATAGATATAATCTATATGTAGTTTGTGAGTTTCTGTGTGTGTGTGTGTTGTGGTGGTGTGTGTGTGTGTGTGTGTTGTTTTGGGGGGTTAGTCGGGTGGGGTGAGACGAATGATATGATGTAGAGATGATGTGCGGGTGATATAAAAGGTAATCATCATGACAGGGATTGCCTATTTTCTAACTTAAATTACGTGTATGACCGCGATGATCTAGTTCTTCAGTGGATCACCTAATATATTCATCATAATTAATGCGATATAGCATCTCTGTGTGTAGCCGGGCTGTGGCTGGCATTAGCGTTCTGGCCTGTTTTTTTATGCTCTTCCAGGCTTAGCAGCTGCGTGTTGGGTCGTGGCTGTTTTGTTCAGTCAGGGTCCATTCCTCTGCTTAGATTTTCTTTTTCTCGCTGGATGTTCAGGTTGTGTCTGGGGGGTTGGGCAGGTCCCATGCCTCTCATAGGTACTGGGTACTAGACTCACTCCGAAGGGCCGTGCGTCACACACACACCACACACACACACACACACACACACACACACACGCACACACACACACACACACACACACACACACACCCACACACACACACACACACACACACACACACACACACACACACACACACACACACACACAAATGAAGGACTCCTTAAGCGTATCCGACCCGCCCTCCCCTCCGAAACGCAAACGTCTTAAAGCAGTTTAACATTTGAGAAAGCATTCATGTGCGACACCCCAAGAACAATTAGATTCAAATGTTAGTTTGTCATAACCAGGGGGAAGCAGGGGTTAATGCCAACAACCGTCATGGCAGTGATACAGAGCCCAGCACCGGGGAGAATGAGAGGCTACAAATGCATTGATAAGAACTACACAGAATTATGATTAGAGCTACAATGAGTGGTCCTCTAATAAATGAACAATCGACAGTCAAACAGAAGTTTCATAGATTAGAATTTGGATAATTTATAAATTTTGGCTCACCTCGCTCTCCTTTATCGATTTTCCAAAATGTGTTTTTTGGAATGTGATTTCATGTTGTTTTAATTATGTTTTTACATATTTTTACATTTGTTATTTATGCGCTGTCATGTGTGTTCTCAATGTCCTTGCTACTCTCTTTATGATGCTTGTGCAAAGTACTTTATTCCCCGAGGGGTAATAAAGTTTTCATTCATTCATTCAACTTGTGATGGGCAAAAAGACGGTGATAGGATTAGCACCAATGACGATTATTTTGCAATTACATTTAGGGCATTTAGCAGAGGCTTTGGTCCAAAGCGAATTACAATAAGTACAACAATATATCGCTGTAAGATTTGAATAGAAGAAGTTTCAAGGACTCATAATTGCTCACTCATTATCACAACGCACACACACAGACACACACAGACACACACAGACACACACAGACCTGCTCCTCTGCCGCAGGGGAGTGGTCCAGGGGGGAGGGCTGGGGCGGCGGGGACGGGTGGGTGTGCTCGGGCGGGGGTGCGGGGGTGCGGGGCAGCATGCCCTGGGCGCGGGCGGGGGCGGGGGCCCTGCGTCTCAGCGAGGGGAACAGACGGGCTCCAGGTCCAACACACCAGCCTGCAAAACACACACACACACTAGAATCAGGCCTGGGGGGGGGGGGGGGGGGGCGGGGACTACACTATACAGAGAGATGATAGAGCAACAGCCAACAGGCCGAGTTATTATGTTATTCTGTTGACAACATACACATGACCTGCATACCGTGGGTCAAATGTATTTGACCCGGAAGAGAATTAGCGTGGGAGACTTCATGAGCTCAGGCCTGTGTGTTGTGTGTGCGTGTGTGTATATATACACAGTATATATAGATACCTATATATATCTATATATATATACAGACATCTCTGGCTGGTTGCCTGTGTATATTTATTTGGGGGTGAATAAACAAACTATCAATTTAGGCCTGGGCGATATGGCCAAAATCATCCAGCCCTATATACAGTTGTGGTCAAACGTTTACATACACTTGTAAAGAACATGTATGTCATGGCAGTCCAGAGTTTCCAATAATTTCTACAACTCTTATTTTTCTGTGATAGAGTGATTGGAGCACATACGTCTTTGTCACAAAAAACATTCATGAAGTTTGGTTCTTTTCTGAATTTGTTATGGGTCTACTGAAAATGTGACCAAATCTGCTGGGTCAAGAATATACATACAGCAACATGAATTATCAACCACCAAAAAGCAGGTCTGCAATGAATTAGAAGCTGCTGGAACACAGGTGTCAGTGTCCACAGTCAAGTGTGTTTTACATCACCATGGGCTGAGAGGCTGCCATGCAAGAAGGAAGCCCTTGCTCCAAAAGCGGCACCTTAAAGATCCCATGCCATTAAAATCCCATTTTTCCTATTGTTTGTTCAATAACATAGGTCAGAATGAGTTTGTGACCTGTGGTAAGTTTGAAATCTATGCAGTTTGTCTGCTGTATGCAATAGCCAATGAAAAGAAAAAGGCAGAAAAATGTAGCCAATCTGGATAAGCCGTCAGTGCTACGTAGCGTTGACAAATTATTATTCATGGTCCCGCCCACTTGGTTGGTTCGTAACCACCCACAGAAATTCAACCATTTCTGAGGGAGAAATGGTTGCAATATATTTTTGGAGAAATACCAAAACACTATGGAACCAGATGAGCGCTGTGTTCGCTGTTCATCGAAGACGGTGATGTGCTGTGGCACAGTAAGCATGTTGACAGCTGCTTTGTCGTCCACAGCTGAACCAATCAGAGCAAAGCAACATTTAAATATTGAATATTCATGAGAACAGCGATCCAATCAGAGCAAAGCTCATTAATACATTAAATATTCATGAGAAAAGCAGTCGTCTTTTCTACCAGGCTTTTCAGACATGCTAGAATAGCTTGAAATAAGCCATCCAAGACATTTCCAACACAAATAATGTTACAAACTCGATCAAAGGACATCAATGATTATAAAAAAAATTATGAAATAGGTGTGGCATGGGATCTTTAAGGTGCTGATCACATGGACAAAGAAAAGACCTTCTGGAGGAAAGTTCTGTGGTCAGATGAAACTAAAATGGAGCTCTTTGGCCACAATGACCAGAAATATGTTTGGAGGAGAGAAGGTGAGGCCTTTAACCCCAAGAACACCATGCCTACCGTCAAGCATGGTGGTGGTAGTATTATGCTATGGGCCTGTTTTGCTGCCAATGGAACTGGTGCTTTACAGAAAGTAAATGGAATAATGAAGAAGAAGGATTACCTCCAAATTCTTCAGGAGAATCTAAAAGAAGGTTGGGTCTTGGGCGCAGTTGGGTGTTCCAACAGGACAATGACCCCAAACACACATCAAACGTGGTAAAGGAATGGCTAAATCAGGCTAGAATTAAGGTTTTAGAATGGCCTTCCCAAAGTCCTGACTTAAACCCCAGTGAGAACATGTGGACAGTGCTGAAGAAACAAGTCCATGTCAGAAAGCCAACAAATTTAGCTGAACTGCACCTATTCTGTAAAGAGGAGTGGTCAAAGATTCAACCAGAAGCTTGTGGATGGATACCAAAATCACCTAATTGAGGTGAAAATGGCCAAGTGACATGTGACCGAATATTAGCATTGCTGTATGTATATTTTTGACCCAACAGATTTGGTCACATTTTCAGTAGACCCATAATAAATTCATAAAAGAACCAAACTTCATGAAAGTCTGTGCTCCAATCACTCTATCAGAGAAAAATAAGTGTTGTAGAAATCATTGTAAACTCTGGACTGCCATGACATACATGTTCTTTACAATTGTATGTAAACTTTTGACCACAACTATAGGTAATTGAATATCGCGATAACGATATGATAAATAGTCTATATAAAATAATCACATGACAATGCCTATTTCTAGCATAAATCTATGACGATATCTAGTCTCATATCACCAATAATCATCAATAATCGATAGCCCTGTGTGTACCCGGGGCTGTGGCTGGGCATGGCGTCTGGCCTGGTTGTACTCGGCCAGCAGCAGCTGCTGGTCCAGCAGGTCCATCCTCTGCTGCCGCTGGATGTCCAGCGTGGCGCCCATTCCCAGGGGGGTCTCGCCGGTGGGCTCGGGGCCTGGTCACACACACACACACACACACACACACCTTGAAGTAGGTCACGGAAATGAAGGACTCCTTAAGCGTATCCGACCCGCCCTCCCCTCCGAAACGCAAACGTCTTAAAGCAGTTTAACATTTGAGAAAGCATTCATGTGCGACACCCCAAGAACAATTAGATTCAAATGTTAGTTTGTCATAACCATTGGATGAATGGAACACAATTCCTACCCCAAACTAAACAATAAGCATGCAACAAGAGTTATGCATTTCATTACCGTCCATAGCAATGTTTTTCACGCTTTGTCATATACACAAACTGACCACTGACACCACCAGTCCAAACCATATCACTTCTGTGACCAAAACCTGTGACCAAATATGTCTTTAGCACCATAAACAGCTAATCCAGTGTCTGGGCACCATTTTGAAACCTCACGCAATGTTTACAATCAATGTATAGCAACCGAGAGAGGGTTTCACAGGAAATAGGTCAAGTGCCTTCAATCAGAACACAGTCTGTATCGCCATCCGGTGGCCGTATGGTGCAATTGCAATGGTTTGGCTGGGTGTCAATTCTATTCGCCCTTACCTTTCAATAAAGGGGCAAACAGTCAACATTGAACAATCAGGGTGCAAAATGCACTTTTTTTTCACCACGACCATTGTTTTTGTGGCTGGTGAGTGAAGCCAATCTACCGGCCACTTGCATATTTTACCAGCATCTGGCAGGTTGCTGGTGCTAATGCTGTGCCCTGGGAACAATGGGTTCTGGACATATCCATCCATTTGTGTGTCATCACGTTTGTAGTGCCAAGTTAACCCTGAGGGGCGCTGATGGGGGGAAAAAAGGCCCTGAAAGAATTACATTTAGGCTAATTGAATTAACCTTAATGTAAATTACATCTCTGGGAATTAGAGATGAAAATGTTTGTTTTTGATCCAAGATTACATATTATCGCCCTTGTAGTTATGTAGGTACACTCTATTCACTTTGTGTATGTTTTGTCAAAAACCTGAGCGAGAGGCTTTAATCCAAAGTGACTGGCATGGGGCCGAGAACGAGTCAAAGCAAACAATCAAAATTGGAGTGACAAGTAAAAAATTAATTCCACATACATAAAACTTAAAAATAAAAATACAAAAATGCCCCCGTCAATGCCCATTCAATTAAGTTTCAACAAGCGGAGGAAGGCTGTGTCACATTGAGGCGTTGAGGCTTAATCAGCCAATCACAGGTCACGCATGATATACCATGTGTTTAACCTAGAGGGCGCCATTGTTGTGGGTTTGGCTCTCGTTCTTTGGCAGGGTGGTGAGAAGGGCCCTACCTGAGAAGAGGGGCTCCAGGATGTAGCGACCAATCTTGGACAGCCAAACGGGGACAAAGAGGACACGCTGCAGCCAGAGGACATTGTAGTACAGGCCACCTGAGATCTGAGACACACACACACACACACAGACAACTATGGATTAATTCAGGAGATCCAGCAGGGCCTGCTTGCTATGATGATCAGCATTGGGATATTGGTCCAATATGCTCACATGGGGGCTAAAGTTAGCATGGTGGCTAGTGTTCCTAATCTCAGCCGGAAGGTACTGGGTTTGATCCCCGACGTTGGCTGCCTAAACTTCTAAGCTTGTGCTTGAGCATTAGAGCTGTGAATCTTCACTGGCCTCACGATTCGATTCGATTACGATTCAGCTGTCCACGATTCGATTCGATTCGATTCTACGATGCATCTTGATGCATCTCGATGCAGCTCAATAACCACAACCTCTTTTTCAGAGCGCTTCTCATGTGTTCTTCTAGCGCTTCCACGTTCCTTCGTTGTGACGTCACACTAGGACAGGGGTGGCCAACCAGTCAGAGACGAAGAGCCAATTTCTTTACTGTGTTACTGCAAAGAGCCACATCATACACACATGAACATCTCCCCATCTCTTCCTCTCACACACACATGAACATCTCCCCATCTCTTCCTCTCACACACACATGAACATCTCCCCATCTCTTCCTCTCACACACACCAAAAATATTTGTAGCCACTGCCAGGGCAATAACATTTTCATAGTCTTATCTAGTTAATTCGGGGAGTGCTCCGAATTAACGGAGCACGCCCCCCTCCATCAGAACCGCAAATGAACGGACCCCCCCCATCAGAACCGTGAATGAATGGACCCCCCCACCCCCATCAGAACCGCGAATTAACGGACCCGCCCCCCCCCCCACCAGAACCGCGAATTAATGGACCCGCCCCAGAGACGCTGACTCAGAGCCCGTCACGCGCCTCACGGTAGCGTCATTGCACATCCTTTGCGCAACATCTGTGATAACGCGTTAACTTTGACAGCCATAAAAAAACCACAAAATTAAATATGAACGTAAGAGCCATGAAACCAGACAAAGAGCCGCATGCGGCTCGGGAGCCGCGGGTTGGCCAGGCCTGCACTAGCGTATCCCGTCTATTTTGATTATAAATTAATTTGAAACAATGGAGAGACATCGCGTCCTGGCATTGGCAGCAGCTCTCCACATGAGTGGTGCCTTCGAAAAGATTTTTGTGTGTAGTACAACTGGGTTGTCCATGACGGCCTGTATAAGGTTCTCCTCCGCCTTTGTTGACAATGTTGATATCGTATGTCCCGCCCCCTCCTCAATTTTGATTGGCTGACAAGAGAGACGTGACATTGATGAGCGCGACGCTTCTCCAAAAGTTGAACTATTTTCAACTCAGAGCACTGGGAGCAGATCAACGTTAGTAGGCTATAATCGATTATGTTCTGTCACTGCATCGATGCAGAATCGTACATGTCCGCATCGCGATGCATCTTAGAATCGAGAAATTTCCACACCCCTATTGAGCATAACCCCCGAACTGCTCTGACAAGGACATGGATCTGAAGTCACATTTAGGGCATTTAACAGACACCTTTGTCCAAAATTAGTACTTTTGTCCAAAGAGAGTGAAACAATTCATGGTGAATTCACTGAAAGTGGCTCTGGATAAAAATAAGGGATTTATATGTGGCTTTATGGGCAAAAAAGTACCTTAAAAACCTTTTAACAAAATACAAAACCAACCAATCGATAAAAAAAGCGGAAGAAGGTCAATATTGAATAACCAATCCCCGTACTAAATTTGGTACGTTGAGAAGAAGTCTTTGGTGGCAAGCAAATCGATACTCACCAATCCACTGAGCGCGAGGAGCCACATGAAGGGGCTGGAGGTGAGGAGCTGGAAAACAAGAAGCCACAGAACTCAGAGAGAGAGAATCACCTCCACACAGAGACACCACCTGAACCTCTTCTCAGACTATCTCTCATAGGCACAGGGCTGCTGACTGTCACCAGCACTCAGATCCAAGTGCATTTCTATGCTTTTGTTGGGAATAAATTAATTGCAACCTTTTATGATTAGCTAATTGAGAGCTAATCTGGATTTTGATTATGCAATTCATTGTGCAGCCCTACTATAGTGTGTTCACCAATAGTCAATTTGCATCATCTATGTTCTGTTCAGCCACATTCACTTAAAGTTAACTTAAAAATCTAAATGATGGCAGACCTGTAGAACCCAGCCGAAACCCAACGTTAAATCTTAATACTGTATATGAACAGAATCTAAATTTTACATAATGGCGATACATATCCTACTGGCACTCCAAAATCATTCCAGTCCCTAGCATCAAACTGACAACTTTGACAACAAAGTCCTAAAATCGTATGTAGGCCTAACTCTGTTTTGGGAACAGCCAGACAGACCACACACACCACACACACACACACACACACACACACACACACGACACACACACACGACACCAACCTGCAGCCCCACGATGTAGACCAGAGTCTTGTTGGTGATGGGAATGCGACCCAACACCTGGGTGACGGGCTCCCTGGGGATGGAGAGGTAGAAAGGCACAAACAGGGAGAAGACAGGAGACAGCCTGCGAGAGACAGACAGCAGAGAGGGGAGTGCAAATAAACAGACGGAAAAAAACAGTCATCAGGTAGTAGTAGTCACATCGAACACAATGTACGACAACTGTTCTAAATACCTTCTTCCTGTCCATTCAGTTGCAGATAAACAGGAAGTGGCATAACTATTTCCCCCATTCATGTCTACTCTACATCATCTACCATATATACAGTATATATCTACTGTGTACACTCTGCACAGAGCTGCAGGGGTCGCCGGGAGACTCACAATCCGGCAGGAAGTTCTTCCACCTCATGGTCGAACAGGAAGTACACCGCCTGGGCCAGCAGGATATCGGTGTACGCCGACAGAACCCAGGTGCCCCAGAGGAAGGACTGAAACACAAAAGATTTGCTTCTGTTATGTCGATGAAAAAGAAAAGAAAAAGAAAACAGAGCTACGATACACAAGTCATCAGGAATGTAACTCCACTGTCGTGGAGGGTTGTGGAGTCACGTGTACTTACAGCAAACTTCCGGGTACCGAATCGCCTCTCGAAAATGCGGAAGTTGTAGATGAGCAGGCTGCAGCAGAACGTGTCCTTCAGGTCCAGACACACCAGCCGGCCGCACGCCCACCTCCACACCTGGGGGGGGGGGGGGGGGCAGGGTTACAGCCTTACAGGACCGTGCATGGCATTGTGGGATATCTCCGCCCCCAATCCCACGCCTTGAAATGTTACTGTCATCTACTGCATACATCCTATTTACCTATACGGTTACAATTCCCATCATCATATACAACTATTTGTGATGGTTAAATGCTTTTTTACAAGATAATTGGGTTGTGCTGGAGTCCGTCTTCAGTTTTAGACACAGGCAGCAGTTGCACAATAGTGTTGTGTTTTGCGATCGCAAATCTAAAACATCTAAATATAGTCGACATTGTGGCTTAAAATTGAGGCAACTCTCTATGATTTCCATGACATTACAATGACACACATACCAGCATTACTATATAGCAATAGTATGGTAATATGGCATTATATTACATAATATCATAATACAAGATTTCGTTATTGCCATATGTAACAAGTAGAATGGAATGCTTACTCCCCATTCACTCCTGCAGTATTCTTCTAAACATCAATTCTAAAACAATTCTGAACAATTAGTGAAGATTAGTACAGTAAAAAGTGACGGTAGCAATACTATGACGGGTGGTGCAAAAATACAAAATACAAAAATACACCAGTACATGACGAAATATGTATATATGACAATCTGTATATGTAATATATATATATGTAAATCTGTTTGTTTTATTGTGATGCTATGCAACCTGGCACAAGAATTTCCTTCGGGGTTCATAAAGTCCAATCTTATCTTACTATCAGTAAACTAAAGTCCTAAAGGGCAGTGGCGGGTCTAGACACAGAAAAACAACATAAAAGCACCATGATTGCTGTTTGTTTCAGTGACTTAGTTAGATACCATTTTGTATGAATGAAACAAATCGATCATATTCTTGTATTGACTCTTGATTCAGGGGCCACAGGGGCCAGTGTTGCCCCCCCCCATCCCCAAATACCTTCTTCCTGTCCATTCAGTTGCAGATAAACAGGAAGTGGCATATCTATTTCCCCCATTCATGTCTACTCTACATCATCTACCCTATATACAGTATATATCTACTGTGTATACTCTGCACAGAGCTGCAGGGGTCGCCGGGAGACTCACAATCCGGCAGGAAGTTCTTCCACCTCATGGTCGAACAGGAAGTACACCGCCTGGGCCAGCAGGATATCGGTATACGCCGACAGAACCCAGGTGCCCCAGAGGAAGGACTGAAACACAAAAGATTTGCTTCTGTTATGTTGATGAAAAAGAAAAGAAAAAGAAAACAGAGCTACGATACACAAGTCATCAGGAATGTAACTCCACTGTCGTGGAGGGTTGTGGAGTCACGTGTACTTACAGCAAACTTCCGGGTACCGAATCGCCTCTCGAAAATGCGGAAGTTGTAGATGAGCAGGCTGCAGCAGAACGTGTCCTTCAGGTCCAGACACACCAGCCGGCCGCACGCCCACCTCCACACCTGGGGGGGGGGGGGGGGGCAGGGTTACAGCCTTACAGGACCATGCATGGCATTGTGGGATATCACGCCTTGAAATGTTACTGTCATCTACTACATACATCCTATTTACCTATAGGGTTATAATTCCCATCATCATATACAACTATTTGTGATGGTTAAATGCTTTTTTACAAGATAATTGGGTTGTGCTGGAGTCTGTCTTCAGTTTTAGACACAGGCAGCAGTTGCACAATAGTGTTGTGTTTTGCGATCGCAAATCTAAAACATCTAAATATAGTCGACATTGTGGCTTAAAATTGAGGCAACTCTCTATGATTTCCATGACATTACAATGACACACATACCAGCATTACTATATAGCAATAGTATGGTAATATGGAATTATATTACATAATATATCATAATTCAAGATTTTGTTATTGCCATATGTAACAAGTAGAATGGAATGCTTACTCCCCGTTCACTCCTGCAGTATTCATCAATTCTAAAACAATTCTGAACAATTAGTGAAGACAAGTACAGTAAAACGTGACGGTAGCAATACTATGACGGGTGGTGCAAAAATACAAAATACAAAAATACACCAGTGCATGATGAAATATGTATATATGAGTGTACATTTGTAAATCTGTTATTTTATTTGTATTATTCTGTTTATTTCCCCATCCCCCCAGCCTACCTGCAGGCGGCTGGAGGTGACGGCGGGCAGGCTGTAGGTGAACAGCCCTCGGTACTGAGACAGCACGGTCAGCATCACCGTCAGCCCGCTGAGCACCAGCAGCAGGCCCTTGGACAGGGGGACCTTGTCTGGGGGACGACGACGACGACAACAACAACAACAACATGTACACACAGTGTTGTTGACACAGTAAACACATTGGAAACTACTGTAGTGGCAGGGATTGGGGTAAAGGGAAGGTGTGTGTGTGTGTGTTGTAACATTATAGAAGTGAGATGAGCGTTTATTATGAAACCATGAATATGAATGACGCCGCATAGCCAGCGACCGCCCGCCCGCCGCGCCGCGTCTCGTCACCATAACGTGTGGTGGACGTTCTCTTCGGCAATGCGGTCAATACTTACATAAGCCCCGGGAGCCCGTGGTCGCAAACATGCTTTATAGATTTAAAGAGCGGACAAGAGGAGAGGACAGAGACACCGACGACGTTCAGCTGAAGTGTAATTGGTCCGCCATGCTGTTGAGAGATCACAAACGGGAGGAAGCTGGTCGACCACAGGAGCCCAGGAAGACCAAAAGTCCTCCGCGTCGTCGTTGTTGATGCGCGATTTCTGCAGTAAAACCAGAGACGTCCGCTGGAGGGCGCTGTTACTGCACAGTGAAGTGGCTGTTTCGTTTCTGATTCAATTTGCGTCATCTTCAGCGTGTTTTG
>PIJE02000082.1:619897-627397 GCA_002895965.2 Coryphaenoides rupestris | reverse complement strand
ACACAGGCACACCCACAGACACACACAGACGCACACACTCACAGGTACTTACACATGTGCACAAAATGGTCATGCGCACACGACCATCACCAGCATACACACTTACAAATGAACATACACACACATATTTGGACATGTGTGCAAAAACAACACACACACACACACACACACATTCACAAAAGCCAACAAACACACACACACACAAAACCAAACGCACGCACACACACAAAACCAAATGCACATACACACACACACACACACACACACACAACACACAAAGCCACATCCGTGGAAAAAAAAAGCCCCACCCACTTGCACACACATCAGATTCATCAAAAAAAAAAACGGTCATTCAAAACACCAGTTAAAAACAACAGGCTAATATGTCATCTGCAAACTGAGGGAGTTACAATGTAATTATTATCCTTGCAGATAGGACACGAACACCCACATCAAAACCCCCCACACACACCGAAGGTAAGGCGTGTCTACGCAAAGTCTCTCAAAGTCTGATTAACAAAGCATTGAAATCCTAATAACGGGTTGTCGGCACGGAATGCGTAAAGAAAGACTCAGACATCTTAATAAAAAGGGTTTGTATTGTATTGTCAAACTGCACTACTGCATACCAAGCACATTACAAGGCGTTTATGGGCTGTACAACATGCCATCCTGTTTCTGATGATGATGTCAAAAAATGGGGGAATATATATATTTATATCCACTTGTGTTTAGATATACATCACTGACAAGAAACAGACGGAAACAAAGAAAAACCCAAAAAAAAAACAACTATGGTTACAATCTAAAAAGAAAAAAACAAACCTTGATTAAAATAAGCACAGTTGAACACTTCTTGGCTCTCCACGGGAGCCAAGATATCTGGTGATCAGGTGCAATAAATTAAACAGGACAATATGGGAAAAGTTCAAATATCACCCTTTTATAACACAGGTTTCTCCACGAGGCTCTGAGGGCTGTATATGTGGGTGGGTGGGTGGGTGGGCGGGGTTAAACACTGTGTGCCATGCCCCCGTGTGGCCTGGGAATGTCTCTGGCGTCTCATCATCGATGCGTCTCCTCCTCCCTCTGTCCCAGCGCTTGTGTCTCCCTCCGCTGTCTTCCTCCTCTTCGATCTGTCCACCCACCCTGCGCGCATCTGTCCGCCCTCCTTCCAAGCCAGCCATGTATCCATCCGTCCAACCCTCCCTCTCTTCTCCAACCATCCATCCACCCGTCCACCCATCTGCCCACACATCCATCCATCCACCCATCCATTCACCCATTCATCCACTCCCACATTCACCCATCCATCCACCCATCCATCCACACCTTCATTCACCCATTCATCGACCCACCCCTCCATTCACCCACCCATCCATCCACCCCTTCATTCACCCATTCATCCCTCCCTCCCTCCACCCACCCACCCCTCCATTCACCCATCCACCCACCCCCCCCATTCACCCATCCATCCACCCCTCCATTCACCCGGTCATCCATTCACCCCTCCATCTATCGTCTATCCATTCATCCATCCATCCCTCCATTCATCCACCCGTCCCCGTGTGTTGACTTCAGTACATGCCGGTGGCGTGCAGGAACACTCTGCTGTCTGCGAACACACCAAACACAAACACCAGGTAGGCGCCTCATTAAGGCTTCATCAGATACATGGGGGGGGGGGTGCGGCGGCCGGTGCAGTTAAGGTCATGTTTTCCATATGAATTGATGGCGTGGAAACGACCTGGTTTTGTAATGCCACCCTATGCCTTTTTTTTTTCTTGATTTCTCCTGAATATTAGCAAGGGTTTCTTTTTTTTATTAAGCGGCCCATCAAAGATCATTAATACGAAATTATTAGTAAGCGGACCTGACTGACAGTGCTTTCGTCACCTCGATAAAACCCCCTGTTTTTTGGTTATTAAACTTCCTGGCACAAAGGCATCACATCCCTGCCCTGCTGTCTGACAGACAATCCCCCCCCCCCCCCTTTAAAATGATTTATTGCTGGGTGTTAATTATGCAAATGATGTCCAAACAAACTCATCACGAGGACAATTAAGACAGCCGTTAATTAGTGGCCGGCTCTCTTCTTGCTTCACTGACATTCAATTAAAAAACTGCCTTTGAAAAAAAAAAGGAAAAAAAAAAAAAAGGCCCTGGCTGTCTGGGGGTAGGCCTGCCCTGGCACCACCAGCGCCCTGCTAGGAGCAGAGGTGGGCTGGAGGTACCAGGAGCTCTTTTGATGAGGGCCAGGGTGGGGGGGGGGGTATCATAGATGTTTTATTTTCTTGTCTATAAAAAGGACGTGACACAGGGGAGTTTCTCATTACCACCACCACCACCACCACCACCACCACAACCACCACCACCAACCACCTCCACTGGAAAGACAATAATCTTCTCGGGGGCCGGGGGGAAATAAATAAATAAATAAATGAATGAATAAATAAATTAGGTGTCCTGTCCTATTTAAAGCGTCGGTTGGTTCTCCGAGCTTTGATTTAATTAAGTCAGCCCCGGCTTCCACCTGCAAGCGCTTACCCAGAGAGTCGAACATCGACAGCAGAAGGGGAATTTCATCGAAAGTTTGTTTGACGGAAACGTTTTCTTGCTCTCTCTCTCTCTCTCTCTCTCCTCTCTCTCTCTCTCTCTGTCTCTCTGGCTCTCTCTCTCTCTGCTCTCTGTCTCTCTGCCTCTCTGTCTCTCTGTCCCGAGGAAACAATAACAACCTTCAAAAATAAACTTCAAAAATAAACAACCACCATGCTGGGAACAATCTCTCCAAGGGAGAAATGACTTGAGTCAACTAAGGTCAACTCAACACCACAAAGTGTCTCCTATGAAGCCATAACCACAACTTACTACTGTACCTGGAACAATCCATTGACATTCCAGAGGTCAAAAACTTCTCAAACAAGCAACATTTTTGCCAACTTGTAATTCTCTGGATATGGCTAACTTCCGGCACCGTCCCGGTCGGCTGCCTGGCAGAGTTGCCAAGAATTTCCTTCGGGATTAATAAAGTTCTATCTTATTTGATCTCTTATCTTATTAAAAGTGAGAATGTTTCAGCAAAATACATGTCGTAGTTCAATTTAAAAAAAGGTACATGCGGCGCATTTTGTATTTGATGTAATAATTAGTTTATAGCTTTCATTTAAATCAAAGGTCATATTATTAAAATACTTAGCCATGTATATCATCGACATGAATATGTAACCACTACACACCTGTACCTTGTACCATTGCATTTGTGTCCAGCCTGTTGTCGTCATGGTTACTACCATCTACTTCCTGGGTCAGTAAATCTGAAAACAGAGGAGGTGCTAATGATGATTGATAGCTGGGAGTTTGGTCATTAATTAATTAAGACAGATAATTAGAGGCTAATGTTGCAGTGGAGGTGCAGCATCGGAGGTTTGGGGAATATTTGATGGCGGAAAAAACAAGAATAAGCCAACTGGGATATTTAATACACAGCAACACAGCAATAAAGACTAAGACGAATTTCTGCAAATGTTTATGGGCTTGTCTGTCATCTGTGTGTATGTGTGTGTGTGTGCGTGTGTGTCTACCTGTGGGCGTGTCGGCGGCGTGCATCAGGCTGGTCTCTGCCTGGTCGCGGAGCTTCACCTCCTCCTCCAGGGCCTCCTGAAGCCTCCTCTTACTCCTCTTCTCCTTCTTCAGGCGCTTCTGAATCAGCACTGAAATACCAACCAACGAGAGAGAGAGACCCAGGGGGAGAGAGAGAGAGAGAGACACCTCCTTAGCATGTGCTAAGGCTTCACTTCACTCGACAATTTGTTGTAAACAAACAAACGCAACTTGGGAAACAAGCACCGTCTACAGGAAGGGCTCTCTGTGACGTGCATGTGATGCAGATGCAACCATTATGCACAAACAAAGCCCAACAGAGAATCTACAAATTATATGTGATTATGTCTTCAGATGTACACTGTTCTGCTGCGCTGCACGAGAAACCTGTTTGTGCAGAATCAGCCATGAATGATCAGAATGATCTTTATTGTCATGCGCTCAGGTGCAAAGACATTTTGCACAGCCGATATAGTTAAAGTACGATAAGATAAAATAAAGAAGTAAAAGTAATGCCAAAAAAACTGACAAAATCAACAGTCATTTCTAACATAAAGTGTAAAAAGTGACGCTTGTGTGAGTAGTTACATGACATTTACAGAGGTTGAATGTTAGTAAATCTTAGCTAAAATGTTGTATTTATAAATTGTGGCCGTGTTAATAAATGAACTGCGTTTGGTACTGTACTGTAGAGGTTTGATTCTACCATTGGGTTGGGGCACACCTGTATAAATCATGTAAGGTTAGAGACTTTGGCTTTAATCGTACAATACCGACATTATTTAAATTAGACACACAACCCAAAGCGCAAATGACACGCTAGCGTGGCTCCAATAAGCATATGTTTTACTGGGTGAATTTGAATTCGTGTATTGCTCCGTACATTCATGTATTATGCAAAGCGGGCGCTTCTATGACTTACTATGACCTTGTATTTATTCGGGTCCACTGGTCCGTCAGTTAAATATTTGTCAGTATGATAAATGGATGTTTCTATGTGTAAAAAAAACTCCCAACAAAAAAAAAACGTTCTATCCATCACCAGAGCAATAACCTCTGGGCTAATTCCGACATTAACTCCCGGGTTCTGTATCAGGTTGAACCCGGACCCCCCCCCCCGCCCCCGACATTGCTCAGTACTACATAAGTACCTCGGTTCTTCTGCTCCACGCTGAGCTGTCTCTCCAGGGTCTCCCGCAGCTCCCGCTCCCTCACCAGCTCCAGCTTCAGCTCCGTGCGCTCCAGCTGGTCCTGCTTCTCCTGGGCCCGGGCGTTCTCGATGGCAACCCTCAGCAGACCCTGCTTGGAGACACACGGGCCGCGCGGGCGCGCACGTCAACAGGTTGGACAATAGGAAGCACGGCCATTTTTGTTGTTGTTGTTGTTCACGAGAATACTAAATGTTTGATACAGGGTTCCCGCGCCTTCTTAAACATCTAATCCAAATACTTTTTAAGGACTTTCAAGGCCCAATTCCCTTCAAATTCAAGGAGCCAACACAGCATAAGCATATATTTTGAGACACGGATCAAGGTTAATTACTGTTGAATGTTTATAATGAGAACTTGCAGGCTTTATAGACGCTCAGACAACAATTACAGAAAGAGAGAGAGGCTTGAATGTGTGAGCAGTAATTATTTCTATTCTTGCACAAAATATATAAGTTCAAGCACTTCCAATGACCCATGTCTATTTATGTTTATTTTTCAAGGCCTTGATTTTCTTTTGCAAACTTCCGAGGATTTCAATGACCCGTGCTGTTGATAATTAACAGTAGTCCGAACGTTGATGAATGATGCTCCCAACACAGTTACGAGTCATAACGATGTCGGCATTAAACAGAATCACGATTTCTTATTACGTGTCGACAAATTAGTTTCACATAATTGCAGTAATGACTAGCGCATACTCTTAATTAATCTATGCATGGTTGTCATTTAAAATGTTCATGAACATTTTGTGGTTGTTATCGTAGTAAAACAATAATACAACACTTCATACTCGTACTACACTACTATTTATAATACGACGACTATTATTAATAACTAATAATAACAAATATTATAATAACGGCAAAGAAACAGAAGAATATAAAGTGTATTTTAAAGTGTATTATGTATCTTAGAAAAGAAATTATAATAATTTGTCCGAAGTGTTGTTATGATTATCTTTGGTATATTATTGTCGTTGACAGCCACCAGAGGCAGTGTGCGCAGAGGCTCACCTGGATGTTGGTGAGCAGGGTCTCAATGGAGGACAGGCCCTCGGGGAAGATGAAGGGAGCGTTGAGGCCCGCCTGGAACTTCTGCCCGCCGGGGTACACCGCCCTCTCGCAGGCCCCCAGCACCAGCCTCTGGCCCAGGTAGCTGGGTTTGTCCGAGGCCTCCCTGCCCGCCGCGTTCGTCATGGAGCCGGTGTCTAACAGAGAGGCGCATGGCGAGAAAGAAAAAAGATTCAAGATTCAAGATTCAAGAACTCTAACGGTCCCATACACATACAGGATATGCAGTAAAAATGAAAAAGTGGCGATGCCCAGCAGAATATGCAACAGAACAAATACAAATACGATACAAATACAAATACAAAATATATAACAATGATATAATGATATAATAATAATGTGGGAATTCTCTCATTCTCTCAAAATTTATGAGAACGGTAATAGACAAAAGACGAAGACAAAACAACGTCCCGTTTATTATTTGTAGAACTGGCTAGGAGCGCAAGGAAACATTTTCCTTGGCGAATTGTATTAGGGGCTCACAAGAGAGTGGTTTTATATGTGCACACAAGTTGTGTATCGGGTGGGAAATGAAGCTACTAGCCTTTTATGGGATTGGGGGGTCTGTCTATTGACCGGGTATCACGGGTAACATTTCACATAAAACGGCACAGGATCAGAATTACGGCGTGCCATCTGTGACACTTTACACTGCATTTTAATCAGCAGAATACAGAAAAAAACAGAATAGGTATTGGTGAGTCTTGAACTCAAACAACGACACGTACAAAGAAAACCGAAACAAACAAAAGGAGAAGAAAAAAAAAAACAGACAGTTTTATGACACGTAATTTATACCGGTTTCATATGAGTAATTTGCCGCCTTCCTTTACCGCAAGTGTAACAGTTGTAAACCTAATACATTTACGGCATTCCTGTCCTCAGAGTTCAGCCTATTTCTGAAATGAGATGACGAGAGACGGGGTGTGAGTCAGAACGTACGGCACTTTTCTCTCTCTCTCTCTCTCTCTCTCTCTCACCTTTCGCTCTCTCACCCTCGCTCTCTCTCTCTCTCTCTCTCTCTCTCGCGTCTGTGACAAATGATGTTGTTTTCTCCACTTAGCTGACCACAGCATCTTCGTCTCCAAATCCACCCACCTCCCCTCCTCTGCCTCGGCCGCACGTCTTGGTAACTGTCACTCTCAAGGTGTTTCACAGATGAAAAGCTACACCTCCTACCCCACTCCTCCCCCCCTCCCTCCCCCTCCCCCGCCCACCCCCCACCACCCCAACCTCCAATCTCTATTCCTCGCTAAAAGCATTGCTCTGTAAAGAAAGGTAATTAGCAGGTGCTGGCGGACCCAGCGGAGGGCATCCAAATACACTCCTGTGGCTCGCTCGCACACACACACACACACACACACGCACAAACACACACACAAATGCCCACACACACATACACACACTCATGCAAATATCCATGCCTTCACACACACACACACACACACACACACCAAGCACAAGCACACACACACACACACACAAACTTATACACAAAACAAACACACACAGCCACAGCCACAAGCATGCACTCACACACTCACACCCCCACACACTCACTCATACACACACACACCACACACACACACACACACACACACACACACACACACACACAC
>PIJE02000082.1:614897-617397 GCA_002895965.2 Coryphaenoides rupestris | reverse complement strand
CCAGCCGTGAGCAGGGGAGGGAGGGAGGGAGGGAGGGGGAGAAACAGCGGAGGGGCCCCGAGACCCACCGAGTCGGTAGCCACTTATTATGAGATACTGCTTAAACGCGAATGAGTGTGTGTGTGCGTGTGTCTGTGTGTGTGTGTGTGTATGTGTGTCTGTGTCTGTGTGTGTGTGGCCCCTGGGCATGGGCAGGGGGGTGGGGTGGGGGCGGGGGGGGGCCCACACACACCACACCACACCGCAACAATATAAGGAGTACAGAGTGTTAATGCCGTTATTACCATGCAGCTCGCAACATTTATATGTTGATGAACAAGCTGTACTAAAGAACCCCAGATTTACAATGGTAAACATTGTAACTGATGGCTCTGGGGCGACAAAAATACATTAAAAAAAATAGAATTGCCTTCCAAATTAAAAACAGGGTTTTTTTGTGTGTACAGTTTGTTGATGGTTGAAGACATTTTGTTCAGTTTGCTGAAGCAGCACATAACCTGTAAGGCGTGAGGATTCTTGCCTCTTGTTGCCCTACGCCAGAACCTACCAGTACCTCGCTCGCTGTGGTTCCTTTTGCTGTCCTTGGCGCTGTGCTCCCGAGCCGCCATGTTGTCTGTATCTCTGGACGCCAGACCCACGCCGGGGGAGTGGCCTAACACACTCAGGTTGGCAGACAGGCCGTCGAAGTGCAGGCCTGAAATGGATAGGATTTAAAAAAAACCAAAAAAGACCAGTTACTCTGTACTGAATCATGATGGAATGTACACAACATATGCAATGTGCTCTGTTGTGGTGATGTGAAAATGAATGTGTGTTTATCCGTGTCAAAATGACTCCCATACGTGTGGCTTCTCCGGTGCGGTCCATGTGTATCGGTGAGCTGGACACACTGCTGTCCTGATTGGAAGACACCTGGGCGTCGTCCAATGAAGCGGAAGGGGAGGGGCTGTCCCGAACTCGCTCCTACGAAGCAACAAACAAGTGTTATGGAAGCCTCGCACCTTGTACAATGTTGACACATGGACACTTATACACTTAAAAATTATACACTATGATTACAAAACTAACTTTACTTTACTTATTTATAGAGTCTAAGTTTATACAGTCTAAGTCTCGTTGAGGTGAGACTGGCAATTCAATCGCTTTAAATCGCCAGTTTGTGAGCAGGTTGTGGTTGAAGTTAAAACATGAGAGCTTCCCCGACTCTCTCTGTTGCGTAGAACAGCTTTTGGGCTGATTTCTCTAATATTTGAGTCGGGTCGGATTTCGCGGGAAAAAGGAACGAAGTGACATGTAAGCGTGGATAATTAAAAAATATATATATTTTATAGCTTTTTTAAATGTGTACAAGGTTTAATTATGATTAGAACTAATATTAGTTTCTGATTGTTATTATCTCAACCCACAGAGATCAGAATGCACAGATTCTTACATACAGTACCTTTAAGGCATGTATAATGATTCAGGAAAATGCAGGAAAAAAAAAGAAGTTTCCCTCAGTGTGAGGGGACGACGTGAGCAGAGTTTAACACGGAGGCACGACACACCGGCACTTACCTTGATGACGGACGCAGGAAGCCTGGCCTGGTGGGTGGCGTGGTGGTGGAGCTGAGCGGCGTTGGCCATGCTGGCCAGCGTGCTGAGGCGGTTCATCTGGCCCATAGCCATGGAGACAGAGGCGGGGCCGAGGCTGGCGGGGATCAGGGGATGGGAGATCATCATGAAGGGCAGCTGATCCAGACCTGGAAGCAGTTAAAACAACACATCGCTCTTTCAAAATAAAATACAATTACATTCAATATATATACATATATATATATATATAACTTTTCAAACTCATTGCTCACAAAAACATTAGATAGGAGAAGATAGTATTTCAATAGAATGAATACATTGACTACAAATATGTCGACATAGTATTAACACATACTATGATTATATAAAGATAAAACTTTGTCTTTTACAAAAAGAAGCTTGAACTGTAAAAGAGGGATCATGCACTTTGTATTCAGTGTGTTAACACATCCAAGTCCAAGGTTTACAAGGCACAACGTTCAAATAAGAAATAAATAAAAAACCCTTCCACACCCTAGTGTGTCATTTCACTTCTTTCTCTTTCAGGAAACAAACGGTGTTGCGTTGAGAGAGAAAATGATAAATATTTATCATTTAATAAAAGGCAAAACATAAACAAAAGAAACGCAGGGAGGAAGTGGAACAAAAGAAGCTGATGGCAGTCCTGGTGGCGTGCCAGCAATGCTTGCTGGGTAATTATAAACACAAAGGGACAAATCTTGGACTCAACTCCACACGATTGTCACAAATAATAGTTTGCAAAGGAACAAAAAAAAAAAAAAGTGGGGGGTTTTTTCAAACACTAACTAGGAAGGAAAAATGTAAAGAGAGAAAGACATTTTTTTAAACAAATACATAAAAAAAAAGAAACAAACAGACAATGAACGAAATGAAAGAAAGGAAAAGAGAGAAGGAGACAAACAAA
>PIJE02000082.1:604897-609897 GCA_002895965.2 Coryphaenoides rupestris | reverse complement strand
ACAAATTCCTATTTATGCTCACGGATTATATATCTGGGAGCATAAATGCATGCTGATATTATATTATTTGACAAGAGAGATGTTGCGAACGAAAGAGACACTTCTAGTCAAAGTCGGAATAACACAAGACGCAAACAGAAACAAAAAAAGACTAAAAGTCGAGCCAACGATATCATACGGCGGCGCGGGCGCAGTATTTCTTGCGGAAAGAAACAAACATCGGATTATCGGGGCGAGCCAAGCTAAACAACGGCGTCTTGGCACAGAGCACGGGAGCATCTAGAACACGAGAACGCACCTAATTCTTTGTTTCCTGACATACGGTACAACAAACGTATTCTCACAGTCCTCCGCAAAGCGATTTCGTATTTCTTCATCGCTTTTTTTTTTTAATGTGTTGATTTTATCAAACAACACTCTTTAAGATGAGTGTTTGAGGCGAGTCTCCCGCCCATCCGCCTCTCTGTCTGTCCGCCCGTCCGTCCGTCTGTCTCCCTGAGTCCTCTGCAACCACAACAAATTGTCCCCTTCTCGTCTCATCTCCTCTCCTCTCATCTCCTATTCTCCTTTCTTCCCTCCTCCCCTCACATCCCCTCTCCTCACTCTACCTTTTCAAATCGTCAGCATCACAGCAGGACATAAGCCACTCTGTTCTGTCGTGTGCACACAAGCATGTGTGTGTGTGTGTGTGTGTGCGTGTGTGTTGCTGTGTGTGTGTGTGTGTGTGTGTGTGTGTGTGTGTGTGTGTGTGTGTGTGAGAGAGAGAGAGAACGCGCCAAAGTGAGCGAGACCAATGAGGATCAGATCAAAGATTTTCTTTCTGCCTTTTACGCTCAAATGTCCTCCTTTTCCCCTGTCTTCCTCCCGTTTTATCTTTCTCTCTGACACACCACACACACACGCACAGACAGAGACGGTGTGCTCTCTCTCTCTCTCACCCCTCTACCTCTCTCTCTCTCTCTCTCTCTCTCTCCCTCTCCCTCTCCCTCTCCTCTTCTCTCTTCTCTCTCTAACTCTCTCTCTCTCTCTCTCTCCATCCTGGCTAGTTCTAATCAGCAGAGTTGACATTGCTGCCATTGCCCTCTCCTTTGCTTGAAGAAGACTCTTTTCCGCACTCAAAAAGAATGCTCTTGAACATACACACACACCACAACACACACACACACACACACACACACACACACACACACACACACACACACACAATATATATATCTACACACACACACACACACACACACAGTGAAGTACCTTTGAACAGTGAGAGGAAGCAGAGACTAATAGAAAATGGCTTCTTTTGAGGTGCTGAATGAAAAGATCAGGTTGCGGTGAAAAGCACAAAGCCAAGGGCAACTTTTAGAGCCGCGAGGTGCTCGCAATTACTTTCTCTCTTGTTCCTTGTGACACATATACGCACACGCACACACACACACACACACAAGCATGCGCGCGCACACACACACACACACACACAGACAGAAGCAAGAAGCATGGGAACAGCGCTTCCGCTTTCAAAGCAAAATGTTGTTTGGTAAGATGCTAATGATTTAATGCCATCGCATAACAACTAAAAAATGTGTCCTTCCTGAGTGTGAGATAACAACAATGGCTTGAATGTAACCCCGAGCAACAAAAAGCTGAATTGTCACACACACACAACCACCATTTTCAAGATTAAATTGTTATGAAATACACTTTTGACGTTTTTTGTGTTTGTGTTATAACTATGAATTAAATCTAAATACGTGTACCTTTAACAAAAGTGATGTGACCTTTTAACACGTTTATATAATAATTTTCTGAGAATAATAATTATGACATCATTTAATTTATATTTGTAGCTGTGGTGAGAGCGCGGTGTGCCATATATCGCACAAGATTATAGTTTTAAAAACCATTACTGACAGCTTGGGGACGTTGGGGATGCAGACCGAGCGGCTGAATGTATGAGTTAATGTAATACTGTAATAACTTAATGTACACCTGACACTGAGATGAGGACACAGAGGCTCTTTGTAAGTCGCTTTGGATGAAAAGTAAATGAGGAGACCCTAAAGCGACAACAACAGACAAGGAGACCGGGGGAAACATTACAGAAAATGTATCATGTAAATTGTTTTATAAAAAAAATATTTTGGTGTCATAACTCAGACCCCAGAGGTCTGGATAATATTTTATGAAAAATGTTAGATGTTAATTGATATTGAAAAAAAAATCTAAAATCTCAAGTAATAATTGCTGAGAAAAGTAAAATGTTCCTAATTTCCGACTGCTTCACATACAGCGAGTTAGCGAGTTAATTTGGTTTTTAATGCTCAAATCTCAACTTGAATAACACTCTTCCATCTCCACGTATGATTTCACATGTCTTAAGGATGTGTGACGTGACGAAGGTTTTTATTTTCTTATCGATGTTGTGAAAAGAGTAACAACACACACACACACACACACACACACACACACACACACACACACACACACACACACACACACACACACACACACACACACACCACACCACACACACACACACACACACACACACACAAACACACACAACAAACACCACAACCATCTGCACCGGGCGTAGCACCGCGCCGCTACGTGTACGCCATCAGCCGACAGCTGTCTGTCCAGGTTCCTTCAACGAAACGACGTTAATTAATTCATGACGCCGCCGACGGGATGCCAGGTCAGTCAAACATGGCCAGAGTCAGCGCTCATCAGCCCGCGCAAACAAATCAGCCCCGGACACAGAGATATGCATCTACTCGCCACATAGTCGGCTGTATTTTATAGAACCATTTTTGCTGTTAAAAAGTGAATCCTTCTTCTTTTTTTTTAAAGATTTGTATTTGTTGACGCTCACAATTTCTATGCTTTCAAAACGATACGACACACGATATGTCGGCACATTTGAATTCGACACGTTTTCTGTCAGCATCTTTCTTCCCCATTTCCCTTTTGCATATCTGATAGTGGTTTTTGGTTTGTAAATGAGTGTGTGGCGTTGTTTCTGAGTACTTACCGTACATCCCTGCTTGATGACACACACACACACACACACACACACACACACACACCCTGACTGGAACATACGATTGATTTGATGCAAATTCAATTATTACCATTATTAGACACACAGATTTACCAAAAATGTCCGAACATTTTCTCACTCACTTGGTGGTGTGAGTATTGTCTCCGGTGTTGCTATGTGCTATGAGGGCTATAGGAGGGTGGTGGGGGTGTTGTGGGGGGGGGGGGGCGTGGGTTGGTTACTGCAGGGGGCATGATACCAGACATCAGCCCGCTGTGAGACACCATGTGGGACCCGCACTCGGAGGACGTCACACTCTGGAGCCTCTTCGGTGGTCGCCCAGGCCTCGAGCTGCAGCGCACGCACGCACACACAGACACACGCGCGCACACACACACACACACCGAGAGAGACACAGTGATAGCGTTAGCAGCCCGTACACCTCTACACCTCTCGACTCTGTGGCGTATATAGACACCCACACACACACACACTTACACTCACACACACTCACTCACACACCCACGCACGCACACACTGCACACGCACATATAAAACAGTGCCGAATCTGTGGCGCACTCATTTTGTCCCCCGCGCACTTCCTGTTTCCTTACCGAACTCCTTCCTTCCTATCCCCTGTTGTTTAGCACCTTTAATTCTTTCTTAAATATTTACTTCATATTAATATGACACACACACACACACACACACACAAACACCCATCAAAGTCATCATCCCAACGTGTCAAAAACATGTCCGAACGCAGAAAGGAAGTACACTTGATGTGTACTTCCTGACAGTAATACCAGATTCCCACGGTTTGATTGTACCAGGCATGCTCAATCCATCCCAGAGGTAGCATGCGGAAAGCTGTCAGACATCACTGTGGCTCTGACTAAACAGTGTGAATGTCCTGACAAGTAGATGACACGGGCCGCATCAGCCCTAATGACAGCCAGCACAGCTCATCTCCCGCCTTATTGGATTGACAACACAGGATCATGTGTGTGTGTGTGTGTGTGTGTGTGTGTGTGTGTGTGTGCATGTGTGTGAAGAAGAAGTGAGAAAAAAGAAGGGCTGGAGGGGGGAAAAGAGAAAACAGGAGTGAGGACAGGTTGCAAAGGATTTTGGAATGAGGGAACGCGGAAAAATCGGGAGTGTGAGGGGGAGAGAGAGAGGGGGGGGAGAGAGAGAGAGAGAGAGAGAGCGGGAAGGGGAGATGGGTTAGTTTGAGGAAGGTAGAGAGAGGGAAGGTAGAGAAGGAAGGAACGAGCAGCAGCAGCAGCAGCAGTGTGTCTTTGAGCAGATTTTAATTAGAATCTAATCCAGCCGTCATTAAGGCCTCATAAACGAAGCTGTCAGTCAGGAGATTAATGGCATCTAATTTGCATATTGCATATAATTCATCAATTACCCGGCAGAATGGACCAATCCCCTGTTGACACACCCACTGGCTGCCGGTGTGTACGTGTGGGCGCACGTGTGTGTGTGTGTGTGTGTGTTTGTGTGTGTGTTGGGGGGGGGTCACAAAAAAGGAGAGAGCTTGTGTAGTGACAAACTGTGCGAGAAAAACAGATATCCTTGCGATTGAGTGTGTGTGTACATGAGAGTGTATGTGTGTGTGCGTGCATATGCGTGTGTGTGTGTGTGTGTGTGTGTGTGTGTCCTGAAACGTGTGTGTCTGAAGTGTTCAAAAGGTTAATTTGATGAGCCGATGAGCTCCACAGTTCCTGCCCTCAGATTTAATGAGTTGTTATTATTGTCTCTTATTATGGGCCCAGACCGACTGGGATGTGACAGCTGACATCAGATATCACACACACACACACACACACACACACACACACACACACACACACACACACACACACACACACACACACACACCTTAAGCTCACACGTCAGAGCATGGCTCACCCTTAAAGTACAGGAAAGACAGCACACACAATTATATGAACCATAT
>PIJE02000082.1:532119-601173 GCA_002895965.2 Coryphaenoides rupestris | reverse complement strand
CTGGCTTGGGAAGTGTTGTCGGTGTGTGTGTGTTGTGCGAGCGTATGTGTGTGTGTGGGTGTGTGTGTGTGTGTGCACGCATGTGTGTGTGTGTGTGTGTGTCTGTGTGTGTGTGTGTGTGTGTGTGTGCCAGGCTTTTTATTGAGATGGTTGAGGAGGGAAAGGGAAGTGGGAGAACATGATTGTGCGGTGACTATACCAGCCACGGCAGGTTGTTTTCTCCCACCTCACACCCCCCCACCCCCACCCCACTCCACCCCTCCCTCCCCAACACCGAACGCCACGTCACCCGAAACGCTTGTCACCGGCGCGCCTCGACTCTGTGTGTTGGTTTGTGCTGTGGCGGCCCTTGCCTGATAAATTAGATCATTGTCTTGTTTATGCAGCGAGACTTATGCTGCCGGTTAGTGCGAGTAGTAAGATTGATGTTGCAGTTTGAAAGTTGAAAATTGAAAGGCTGAAACCCTGATACAGTATTGTTATTAGGGAGGCCGACGAGATGATGTCATGACACAAGCAGTTGGGACAAGGGAGTGTGTGTGTGCGTGTGTGTGCGCGTGTGTGAGTGTACGTACGCGGGTGCATTGTACATACACATGCACAGGCACACACACACACTTACACAAACATATACAACATAGACACAGAGAACGTTTGATCATAGCAAGAATCTGATCTGCACAACTGATACTGCCTTGCATTCCTCTCCCACATACCAGGGTCAGGGAGATGTCAAGACTCTGTGTGCGTACGTGTGTGTGCATGTGTGTGTGTGTCTGTGTGTGTGAGAGAGTGTGTGTGTTCCATTGAGTCTCATCACACTGGCAGATAGAGGCCCTGACTGTCCCATCATACTCTTCTCTCTGCTCTATAAAACATCAAAAGGAGTTGGGGGTCAAAAGAAGTGGGGGTTAAAGTTGAGCTCCAAACCCCCCCCCCAACCACCAACACACACACACACACACACACACACACACCAGTCGCTTGCGCCCCGCCCCCCTCACTTTGACAGTGAGTTATGGATTGGAGAGGTGCTCTGCTATGAGGAGCCCACCTTCCCACACACACAACACACCACACACCACCGCCGTGCCAATTTCACATGGCCGAGATTCGCCACTGTGTGTGGAACACACACACGGCTGGCTTTTGTTTGACTCTCTGCAGGCAACATCACTCTATTGATCATTTATCATTTGACATCAATGGTCATTTTGGTTTCATTGAATTCTTTACGGCTTTCTATATAGCCATGGTGGTGAGTGTCCCCCCCGACACACACACACACACACACAACACACACACACATAATGTCGAAGAGCTTGTGCGCGTTTGTACTCCTAATACCTTAAAAGTTACCGTTCTCTAAATTATATAGCATTAGTCTGTCAAAAACACATTCCTTTCTGACACATTTCAGGGACCATTGTTATTTCAGGCCCTCTCATCTATTTTAAATAGTACCTTAAAGATGTTGACATCAAAAGTAGAATGCAGAATAAATTAAAAAAAAGACTGAAATTAATAAGAAGCTTTATTGAAAGTAATAACCCAGAAAGAACAAGACAATTCTGTCAGCGTCGCTTTTAAAATGACACTCTATATCTTATAGAATGTGTGTGTGTGTGTGTGTGTGTGTGTGTGTGTGTGATGAAGCCGTCGTGTACAACAGAGAGCGGTATCGTTTTCTTCCTTTTAACCCGGGCCAGTATCTTAGACAAAGCGCGGTAACAGAATGCCCACATAGGTGTGGACTCCAGCCGACACGCACGACCACCGTATGCACACCTCCACCTACACACACACACACACACACACACACACACACACACCACACGCACACACACACACACACCACGCACACACACACACACACACACACAGAGGCAGTGAGGCATAGGCACACTTTGACCTGGGCCGTTTGATGTGTGTTGGTGACAGAGAATGAAACTGTTCCTTTGTCAGTAGTGGGACACAGAAAGGAGAGAGTATTAGGTTGCCTTCCTACACGCCAACTTCTCTGTGTGGAACTAATGTCATTTACCAGCTAAGCCAGCGAACACACAGGCGTGACCATGCGAACCTGAGTGTGTGTGTGTGTGTGTGTGTGTGTGTGTGTGTGTGTGTGTCTGTGTTTGTGCGTGTGCGAGTGCGTATGTGCCACCTATGTGTGAGTTATAGCGAGGCATTGACTCAGAATGAAGTCAGCCCTTCTTCACGGTTTGATGAGTCAATGGTCATTGCGTGCGTGTGTGTGTGTGTGTTTGTGTGTGTGTTTGTGTGTGTGTGTGTGTGTTGACACACACACAAAAAGGGGATTATGTGGCGGAGACGCAAGGAAACAGAATTGATAATGAAAAGATGACATTTCAAGGTGCATTTGGAGCCAAGTTTCCGCCATTAAATGCAGAAATTACAAATAAAATGAGAACGTGGAAACAAACTTACAAAAAAATGATAAACAGTCTAAGAAAGACCACATCGTGTGCTCAGAGAACCTATGTACACCACACTGTTAAATAATGTCAATAAAGGAGGTTCTTTCTAGTTTCTTTTACTTTCACTGCTAAACTTTGGAAAATAATAAGTGATAGCCAACTAATCAGTAACCACAACACGGACAATGTCACTAGGCCATGTCCCGCTCCAACAGAGCTGATGTCTTAGCAGCGGACTTTAAAAATAGAAACTTTGTAAACGTGTGTTTAAGTGTAACTACAAAGACAAAAACAACCATAGCGGTCCACCACTCACTTAATGAAAAAAAAAATGCTATCCCCGTCATATAAAGAGACCTGTTATCATGATCCATGTCCACGTTCTCACACCACACAGGAGAGCGGTAGAAATCGTTTGAAGTTAATAGGCGAGCGAATGTGCTCGGGTCTCATTAGCTAAAGGTTGTTGTTGCTGGGTTGGTTCCCCTTTTGTTTGAGTGTTGTGTGTGGTTGATAATCACACACACACACACACACACACACACACACACACACACACACACACACACACACACACACACACACACATGCAGAAGGGGACTGAGCTTTGGGGGGGGGGGCGGTGGGTTGGGCGGGGGTGATGTACCTACCAGCCCATTAACACCTGACATCGAAATCCCAACAGAGACAAGGTGCACGTAGCTATGCTGTTGTGTGTGTTTTTTGTGTGTTGTTTAAATATGAGGTCAACGTGTTACCACTGGTTATGCAGAATCCCTTTGGGAGCTTTGCTTCACCTTAGATCATCGAAAAGTAATTATTTTGGGAGGTGAATGGCAGAGGAGTGAACCAGGCTGCTAAGCACTTTCGCAGTTGGTTAAAAAAAAAATCTCCAAGATATTGCGGGGCAATGGGATGCATGTTAAATGTGTTTTCATAAAGCATATTTATTGAGCACACTTTCAGAAAAGATGGGCCTGCAAATTGAGCATTAGATGTGGATAAGTAGGCTAAAAAAGCAGTAGGCTTCGAAAAAGTGCCTCTGGGTTCATTTTACGAAATTAGTTTCACAGTTTTTGGGGGGGCGTATTATAAGTACGTTTATATATAAGTCTGCTTTGGGATGTAGCTTCAATCCTGAGTTATCCCCTTTTTAAAGCTGGATTTCAATGACAGGTGTAAATTGGATCATTGCTATAACTAATATGGATTAACTATGGCAAACTATCCATTCAGTTCTTATTCTTGTCTGTTTACAAGCATTTTCACATGTGTGCTTCCCACAACAGAACCAGTTTGACGCATCCCAGGCAATTGAGTCACTTCTTATCCCATCATCTCTGTTTAGCTATTGGATTGATGACCCGTGTAGTTGGTCACCATTGGAGGAGTAGTACTGGAAATAGTTAATTTACATAATCGCATCATAAATACCGAGAATTCGTTTAATCATCTCCTCTTTCGCTGTTGCTCAGGGCTAAAGAGTGTTGATATGATAAGACAGCGAGTTATTAAGGAACGAGAGAGAGGGAGAGAGAGAGAGAGAGAGAGAGAGAGATAAAAGAGAGAGAGAGAGAGAGGAAGAGGAGAGGAGGAAGAGGATCAGCAGAGAGTTTGTCCTGATTTAAGCTGCCGCTTGGGGCCAAATGAAAATTAATTAATTTCTGTGAAGAATCAATTTCTCAGAATGACAGTGTCAGATACAACCAACTGCCTGTGTGTGTCTCTGTGTGTGTGTGTGTGTGTGTGTGTGTGTGTGCGTGTGTGTGTGTGTGGGTGCGTGCGTGTGCGTCTGCGTGTGTGTGGAGGCAGAGATGACTTGATAAGACAACTTATTAAGGGGGGAAACTTTAAAGAGCGCAGGGTGAAGAAAACTGTTTCATATAAGGATTAGAATGATCAACATCTTGGTCGTCAACGTTGTCATCACCCTCCTCCTCCTCCTCCTCCTCATCACCACCACCATCATCATCATATCACCCAACTTTTTAATCATCCGCCCATCCATCCAACAATTACACTGCTGCTATATCACATCATAGTATGATATTGTGTCATCAATAAGTAATCAAGTCCCGATGACGAGGATTAATAGATCCATAATACACACGCACACACACACACACGCACGCACACACACACACACACACACACACACAACCATGTGTTTTTTTGTTTTTTTTCAAACTAATTCACCTCGCGTTGGTGCAGTCGTTGTAGAGCACCTCGAAGTCCTTGACGGAGATGAGCTTGCAGCGGTTGACCCCGGGCTGGATGGCGCCGAGCCCGCGGAGCACACGCACCTGCTCCACGTTGCACACCACGGGGCTGATGTCCAGCCTCTTCAGCTTGGTGTAGACGGTGTGCAGGCCGCCCACCAGGTGCTTCAGGAACAGGTCGAACGCCTGCGGCAGGCAGATGAGCTCGGCGTCGCGCACCGTGAACGACGCCAGCTTGGCGCCCTTCACCTCCACCAGCTTGCACTCGTTGTTCTGCGGCGTGTTCTCCACGGCGACGGGGTGGCGTACGCGGGTTTGCCCTGCGCCGCCGCCGCCGCCGCCGGAGTTGGAGGAGGAGGAGGAGGGGGAGGAGGAGGAGCGACGCCGCTGCCGCTGCCGCCGGTCTTGTTGAGCGCGTTTATCGACGTCGTCGTCCCGCTGGTGTTGCTCGGTGGCGGCGGTGGTGGTAGTGGTGGCGGTAGTAGTAAGAGATCGGGTCGGAAAGCGTGAAGCAGCGGTGTCGGCGGCGAGGGAGAGGAGGTGGAGGTGGACGTGGACGTGGCCGCGGGTGGCGGAGAGTTGGTGGCCGTGGAGTTGGAGATCGGCGGCGGCGGATGGTGGTGGAGGAGGTGGTGGTGGTGATGGTGGTGGTGGCCGCCGCCGACTCCGACGCCGACGGGCGCCGAGGGCGGCAGCAGAGCGGCGGCGGCGGCGGACGGGGAAGCCATGGCGGTCATCATCACGCGTGTCCCGGGATGACAAGAACAGAAAAAGCAGCGAGTCAACTTCGTGGGACTGGGAGTGGGAGTGGGGGGGTGGTGGTGGTGGTGGTGGCGCGAAAGTCTACCACTACCGGGAAAAGTAGTAACTTCGCTGAAGTAGGAGGCACAGGTTCTTAGTCGGTCCCGCTTCACAGCCGCAAAAAGACGCGGATCGTACGCGTAATGAGAAGCGCGTAACTGCACCGGAGCGAGAGGAGGGGACGACAAGGTGCGCCTCCTGCGTGAAAAAAACAGATCATCACACTCTTCAAATAGAAATGAAAGGAGATTGTGTGGCGCTAGAGATGCTACTGTGACATGATCACAGAGAGGAGGGGCTTTAACCAGCACACACTCCACTTAGAGAGAGAGAGAGAGAGAGAGAGAGAGCACGGAAAAGAGGAGGTGGAGAAGAGGAGGAAAGGAGGCACTCGACGTTAGAAAGTGGGCCCATAGGTGATTTTTAGGCTACTATTGATTTTAGTGGGAATATTTGAGACTGTATGGTGCATGATGCTGATGCTTCATACTTAAAACTGACACCCATTAGATACCCATGTGTGAGTTTAAATTGGGTCGAATGAATGTTAATTATAGACTGTTCAATGTGTGAATATTAAACGAGTAGGCCATCACTATAACGGTTTGATGTACAGTAGGTTTGGGAGACTTCACACACTGCACCAAAAATATAAGGCGATAGGTTGTCCAAAAGTCACGTTTAACCAAAAAAAGATTGTGAGAGAGGAACAAAAATGTCCAGTAACCTTTCCATGTCCCTTCACCTGTTCCCTGTACACTGCTTTCAAATCCAGTCCTCCTGTCTCCTTTCTCTCTCTCCTTCTCTCATCACCTCTCCCTCTTTCTCTTTTTTCCTCTTCTCTTTTCACTCTCCTAATATCTCTCCTTTCCCCTCTCTCTCTCCATCTGTCTGTGTGTGTGTGTGTGTGTGTGTGTGTGTGTGTCTCTCTGTCTCTGTCTCACACTCACATGCACTCGCGCACACACACGCATGCACGCACACACACACACACACACACGCACACACCGACTCCCGTCATTTACATATGGAGCTTGCAGTCCTTTCAAAGTGGCTTTCACGGAACATTGTGCCGATAATGATCTCGGTCGCAGAGGGAGAGAGACACACGGGTCTCCAGAGACCACCTCGCCATAAGACAAGGGGGAAGAGGATACAACTCTGTACTGTACTTCAACTCAAAGGACTTTAACACTCTTTCCCTCCGCCACCCCCCCCCCCCCCCCCCACCCACCCACCCCACCCAACCACCTCCACCCCTCACCCCCCTCCCTCTCTCCAATAAGCCCTCTTGTGTTTTTTAATTGGCAGAAATTAATCTTTGGGATGTAGATGGTAGATTTACATTCATTAAAAGTCAAGTGAGGAAGCCAGGCTTGATGCTAATCAAATCTGCTTAATTATGCTTAACATGAGTATCTCCAGGGAAGATAGAGAGAGAGAGAGAGGGGGTGAGAGAGATAGAGGGAGAGTGCAAAACTTTCTACTTTTTGCCTTTGATAACTCCTGCTGAGTATGGCCTTTTCCTTGCCAAATAGAAATGTCACGACTCTTTTTCTCATTCTGGAAAACACATTGATAAAACCATCATCGGCGGGCAGAACTGATATAAGGATCCCGTTTGCAGTAATATCTTTAATAACTAGGGATTAGTTCATTATGAAGCACGTTTAGAGAAAGGTCTCCATCTCTTTTATTGTCATCCCCATCCTTGACAGAACTATCAATAAAATACCGCGAAAGGTCACAGAAATTGGGATCAAATTATAAACAAATTATAACAAGGCGCCGCTGAATAAAGGCTTAGCGTGCATGTTTTGTAAGGAAAATATATGAGACCGATAGCCAAAAGGCTAGCGGTGTCATATATTTAGAGACAGAAACATTATAATTTTGCTTGACATTTTAATCCAATTATCATTTCAGCAAAATCTCACATTACTCCTGAGGTCATCCCATAATTTGCCGCTGTCCGACCATCGATCTCCAAGCGCTCCAGCAAAGGAAGGAAGATCCACAACTGTAACCACGGCGATGATCTGGTAAACCTATTTAAGGAGCAATCTTGTGAACTTACTCCATCAGAGCAGGAGGAGGAGGAAGATACAGCCTGACTTTTCATAGACTCGCCAACGTTTACTGTCCCAAATGGGGGAAATTGGGTCTGATTCTACCCCAAGGGGAATCCTCCCTACGGAGCAGTAGTGTGTGTGTGTGTGTGTGTGTGTGTGTGTTTGCCATGGGGTTTGTATGCGACACACAAACCACCCCCCCCCCCCCCCCCACCCCCCACGAGACATATTTACTTATCTGAGAACTGCAGCAACCAAAAAAAAACCTAAACCCCCCCCCCTTAACAACAGCATATGCATCCAGGTCCAGTTTATTATTCTCTCTAAATCAAAGCATGTAATGTAATGGTTTCAGCTCCAGCCTGAGTCAATAAGATGAACATGCGGTCTGGCAATAGCCGGTTCCACGTGCCTTGGTTTTTTGGCTGCTGAGTCGAAGCATAAGGGGCCATTCTGATGGCTAGGCCGCGGGATTGGCCGGTGAAGTGTAAATACCACTCTATCTGTTCTCATTAGACAAGTGAAAACATTCAAATCCCCTTTCTGCCGCTATCAAAAAGTCCCCAGGGTTTGATGGGGGGGGGGGGGGGGGTCAAAGTGTGTGTGTGTGTGGTGTGTGTGTGAGTGTGTGTGTGTGAGAAAGAGAGAGTGTGCGGAGGACTGTATTTTAAATGCCACCACCGTCATTGTTGCTCGGTCAGTTACATGCGCAGCCTTAATCCGAACGGACAAGATTGGTTCCGACAGCAAGCGTTATGATTCAAATCAGCTTGGAGTGGAGGCTGTGTGTGTGTGTGTGTGTGTGTGTGTGTGCGTGTGTTCTGGTGAGTGAGAGAGCATGTCATCATGTTTTGGTTTGTGATTAGGTGTCTTCGTGTGTGTTCATCAGTGTGTCTGTTTATGTGTGTGTGTGTGTGTGTGTGTGTGTGTGTGTGTGTGTGTGTGTGTGTGTGTGTGTGTGTGTGACCAAGTTATCACACACACCCTTCACATTCCCCTATGATAATGTGGATTGATTATGGATATGATAATGAGAGGCCAGCACAGCGTCGCGACCTTCACAAGGTCTAATTGAAACAAGCGTTGGTCCTCCGTAGCACTTATCAAGTCACACACCACATCATTAATCACAGAGAATACAAGCTGTCATTGTACACACCAACACACACACACACACACACACACACACACACATCATCTCTTTCTTTCTCACATACATACGGTACATGTTCGCTCCTCTGTCACCTACACGCACACACACACACACACACACAAGCTTGACTGCATGGATGCACACACACACACACACACACACACACAAGCTTGACTGCATGGATGCACACACACACACACACACACCGGCATGCACACGCGCGCACACACACAGGCACACATGCAGACACACACATGCCTGCATGTACACACGCATGTACACACACACACACACACACACACACACACACACACACACACACACACACACACACACATACACACACACTCTCTCACTCACACACACACACACACACACACACACACACACACACACACACAATGCAAGCTGTCACCACAATATGGCGGGCATTGTCTTATTTTAAGGAAAGTGGACAGCTAGTCCACCCTCCGTCTCTATTATGAGTAAAATTGAGAAGCAAACTTTGGAATTTGAACAGAATTACCAAAAGAAGGAAGAAAAAAAAATGAACTCAACAAAAGCAAACTTCTCGAAGCAAGAAAGGTGAAAACAATAGAACAAATTAGAACATCTGCTCTCTTCAGCCAAACTACTCTGAGATTGAATTAGCCAAACTTGTTTTATTACCTGCTTTGATTAGTCGACCATTTACCCACAAAATGTGATTCCAATGTCTGATTAATGCAACATATGGTGCCTACCTGTTAAACATGAGACGTTTAATATTTGTGCAACGCATCAATGAGCTATTCAAATCAACTAATAAGCCCAATATGATATAAGTCATTACATAGTCCAACACACAAAATTACAATCTGATAAAACGTTTCATGATTAGCATGGGGAAAACACAGGGGACTTTACACGTACGCGTGTTGATGCCATTGCCAACTTTGTTAATTGTTATTCAATTAACTGCTTTGTTAATTAAACCAATTAATACCTTAATACAAGTGTGTGGAGATATACGATTATTATGCATGCAGGGGATAGCTAATTACAACTGTAAATCAATCACTTGTGGATTAATCAGTTTGGATTTTGTCCAAAAACACCAAAGTCACTAAAAGTCTTTGGAAGTTGTTGTTGTTTATTTATTTATTTACATGATTTGATTGCTATTATGTATCTAATGATTGTTAACGACCCTTTAAGGAGTTTATGCATCCAATTCTGACAGTGAATTAAATTAGGAACTAAATGCTGTGATATTACAGTTTAAAAGGTATGACTGGTATGTTTAGAAGTTATACGTTGTGTATACATTGACGCTCACACTCACAAGGTCATCAAACTCCACTGTTGGAAACACACCATTAAATAGATGATTTTTTATTGCTTGTGCATAACCAATAGTCTCTCACAGCACAGATTCACAGATTCATCTTTGTCCATTATACAAAAGCAAGCAAAATGCCACAGTGCCAATACTGGCGCCTAACCAAAGTATTTTCTCCTTGCTTTCAATTAAGCACAATTAACATTGCCTGTAACCTACATAAAATTGACCTCTGTGTATTTGCCTAATTAAAAGCAACAAAGTGCATTGGATCAGAGGGTAGCCATATATAAATGAAAAACAAGGTATTTTTCCCACTGACACCTGAGAATACTTCCACTAATCATGCACAACATCTCGAGCTGCGATGCGCAAAGTACCTTCAGAAGTTCTTTTATGAGACCTGCTTGCCTCTTAAGTTTATATGGGCATGTGATTTGACCAGTGGCCTAGTTGAGTGCTCTATTCTTAGATGTTTTATGCATATGTGGGCGATCTCTCTGTTAGGACTATGGGATTTGGGAATATTTTGTTTTATGGAGATCAAAGTACCAGTCTTGGGCAAGGGGAGCCCCTTAAACACATCAAACACAAAGAGATGAATTCTGAACACCGTGCCCACGATCGTCCATCAAGAGAAACCCAACCTTAAACAACTCCCCTCTTTGTCAAAGAAAGGTTATTAATGTTGCTCTTCCACCATTAACATCTAAAAGTCAACACAAACTCCCCCCCCCCCCCCCCCCCAACTGAGGCCAGCAGTTGATTAGACCGGAGGGCATTCTTCAGGTAGATCTTGTATATACCATATATCAGATTGTTTGGTACTACAGATGCAGTTCTTCCGATGCTTTAGCGCTCCAGAGATAACCACGTTAGGAGATCAAAGGACCAGTCAAGATATTGAGACCGGGGGCCTGTCAGTCAAGAACACACACAAGTCAACCCGGCGGAAGACAGAAATGCTTACATAGACACGCTTGCGTTCCCCTAACCTCTCTTAGTGTCTGGCATTACTGGGCTGGTATATTGTCAGACAGCGCAGAGAGGGTAGCTCAATTCCATTGTGCATTGAATGAAAGACTAAACTCCCCTCTATGGACACACACACACACACACACACACACAGAGGTGGCTACAAGAAGCACATAGGCCTGCAGAGTTGCGTTTTGTGCTCTCAGCATTTTGTCTCGTCTTGAAGATGAATAGAGCTATTTTACAGACAGCGATGGAACAAAACACTGCTTTGTGTGGTTGGACACATGATGGCTACTGGTGGTTGATCAAAGACTTGTTTTGGTCAGGTTTGCTGTGCAATTATTTTTTTGTTCTTATTAAAGATTAATCACAGGTCACTGTGCTTCATCGTGCGAGCGCCATATTGTTTAATATTGTATTAAGTTGTCAGAAGAAATGTAATAACCTTGACATGAGAGGAATTGTGCGCAGTCATCTATGAACATGGCAAATGCCATTTTTTCTAAAATATTTCCACATTAAATTGGTCTAGACAGATCAAACTGCAGAATAAAACCTTCACTGAAACAAAAAGATGGATCATGATTTCACAACTCAGATTGAACGTAAATTACTTCACATCCAAAATACAAAGCCCTTAACACTTGTTTAAAAGCCCATCTATGTCTATGTCTTCGTTTTGCGGTCAAATTTTAGTGGCAGAAATTAATTATTCTTGAAACAAACCATATTCCAAACCACCGCATCAATATATGGTACATTAAAGAAAGACACAGTGCCATCTAGTGTTTATTGTCATGTAAGTTTTCATGAAACAAATCACAATTCACACAATGAATTAACGGCAACAAAAACACACAAACAATCCAAATATTTTTTGTTTGTTTGTTTAATGAGTGCTACACAACTGCGCTAAACAAAATACCAGACGTAGATTCGAAGTTATGGAACAAAACCTCCTGAACTGGTTGGCTTGGTTTTTAGACTGAGGTTGTAAGGCTATACATTTGGTTACAAACCATGGCTTTACAAATATGAATGCATGTCTCATTCGTAATTACAAATGCTGACGCAACATGAAAAGGTCTGGGCATAGACAGAATAGCAGTTGAGGCCAAAGACAACCCATTGAGAAATGTGATGCGCTGGAGCACTGGACTGGAACTGGAAAGCGATCCAATTTCTTTTCAGCTAGCGGGGTTTTCAGAAGCCTGTAGGAAACAATAGAGATATGTAACTGAACAAAATACAAACAAAACACTTCGGAGGACTGCAGTTTTACATCAAAAGATGTCTAAAATACCACACTTTTGCACAGGGACTTTAGCTGAAATAAAGCCCCCCCCCCACTCAGTGAATCTCCACTGTATTTCTTAAAACTTTATCATCTAAATTAATCTAAAATATATTTGCATACCTTCAGTGTGTCCGATGCTTTGCGCAGTTCTTTTATGACTGAAGACAAGGCCTCTGGGTTGATGCCTTGCTCACACAACCGCACACAGATGGACAGCGACTCCATATCCAAGCCTGTGTTAAGCAACCTGGAGATTTCCAACAGCACTAGCAGAAAACAAAAACCAAACCATCCAGTCATGTAATAATGTAATGAGGTCAAATGCAATGGAAACGAGGACTTGCAAACTACCAATTTAGTATATAGGGTACTGACTAAATGAATGGTAGATTATAAATACAGGTTTTATATCATTTGTATTTCCGTCACATCATTCAAACATGTTTATACAAATCTTGCCCACGTATTTACAGGTCGATCGAAATCCATCATTCACATCTGATCTACCATGTTGAATTGAGTAATATTTCTATGAGAATGCCGCATTATGTAGGCTCCATGGTGTTTGAGTGACTAATGTCCTACTCACTGAAACAGTGACCATGTTTCACGTAGTTATACATCATGGTGCGTTGCAGTTCTACTTTGAAGTCGGAATTTGGGACTTCAAGTTTCGCCCCCTGAAGTCGGGAATTCCAACTCGTAAAGTCGGACGAACCTCACCAACCCATCCTTCAGAAGTCGGCGCTGGGAATGACGTCACACCCAAGTGAAGTCGGGGTTGGTGAGGTTCGTCCCGAGTTTCCGATTTGACGACTTCAGGGGGCGTTCCCCCCCCTCTGTCACGACAGACTTTGAAATTGGACATTCCGACCTCCGAGTACAACTGGAACGCACCGTTACGCACGCACTGTTCTGTGATGTGACTCTTGTCACGTTATATGAAAAGGCGTACTCGTCCAAAAACATTAAAACATATTTACCGTCCATCGTCTCTCGCACGGCGTTCATGTTTGCATTCGCCCCACTTGTCATCGTAACGGTGCGGTAATACGTACAGTATAAATAAACTGATCACACTCAACTAGAGCACCGCCTAGCGAGTGCTAGCTAATATTATCGTCCGCCAAGTCCGCTAGCAGGACCACACACACACTAGTAGCAACAATGACTGGCGCTAAGTCCACCATGCGTTCAAACATAGTACTACAATATCATTTTACATGAATCTCTCCCTCAGAAACGACACCCCTGTTTATGAGCGCAGACCCGCGGGTAAGACGAACGAACGAACAGTCGCTTGATTATGGATCGCCCGCCCCCGGCCGCCACACCGCCACGGTGACGCGCAGGAAGTGACGACAGAGCGAGCCATCCCGTTGGTTCCCTGACACTTCCCGGAACGTTCCTATTGGCTGGCCGGACGACTCCAGAGATTGAAACAAACGTTTGAAACTTAAACTGGCGCTGCTGCTACGACTGGAACGCAGGTTGGTGCTCATTGACATTTCTATTCATAAGTATTGTCAGTTCATACGACACATGTATGGCTTTCATCGCATTTGTTTAATTGTTTAATATTTTTGCGCCACTTGTTGTCTCGTTGCGTGCATGTTCCTTCAACAAATGTACTCTTTGTAAGTCGCTTTGGATAAAAGCGTCTGCCAAATGCCCTAAATGTAAATGTAAATTGTAAATGTTTTATCGAGGCTTTTGCTCGGCCCCAGTCCACCAGAAGAAGTATAACACAAATTGAATTTGGAAATTAATGATTTCGGGCCTATAACTTAATGTAGCGGTATCACTCCTAATATAGGTCTACTGAACGTATCTCTGCTCTCCCTCTGTGTGATCTGCCTGCCTAATATAGGAGTGCTGTTGGTCCCATTTACAATGGGGGACCACATTGAAATCCAGATCACACCACAAACGCCTGGAAAGCCTCTAATACGAAACCCATTTGAGAGCCCGAATGACTACCACCATCTCCACGAAGCCCTGGTGCCGAGCCCCTCTTTCTTCAAGCACTGCAAAGCTGTACGTTTATATCCTTTAAACCACACATCACAGCCACCAGACAACATCTCCATCTTGGTCTTTGTCAGGGGTTTTGTGATTGATGACAGTCCTGCGTTTGTTTTCTTGTCCCCCAGACAACACCGGTGTTCAACTGGGCCATTGAGGACATAGCCAGACTCCGGCCCGTGGACATAAACCCAGAGGACATCCAACGACAGTCCACGTACTTGAGTCAGATAAGGTCAGAGACGAGGCAAAGAAGAGCAGCCACTTGCAATTATGTGTCAGAGTAATTGGATCCTGTACTCTTATCCAGAGAGGCTGATGACTTATTAAAGTGGCGTGAAGCTACTTTGCTTGCAAAATGTGGAGTTCAGATGCATCCAGCCAATGTGGATTGTGAAATACGTAAAGGGCTGTAACATGCTATGAGTGAATGAATTTTGAATTTGAGTTTTAATGGTAGACACATTTTATTTAATTGTATTCCAGGATAGATACTGACATTGAAGAAAAGCGGCAACATGCCATTGAACAGGTATATTTCTATATTACTTGGGTATATTTATGTATTATTTATATATGTTATATCACTACACTTAAATCAGTGTAGTAACATGCACGCCTAACTATCTTTTGCTGTTGAATTCAGTTTTTCACCAAAGGAACAATCGTCCCCTCTCCTTGGGCGGCCCCTGTATCTCGGAAAAACAGTGCTAATCGCGATAACACAAGTACGTTTTACTTCCTAATTGTGATCATATCAGAGTCCTTGGTTAACCAGATGCGAGGCATTGGAGACTGATTGGTAGATGTCACATTTAGCGTCTAATGGATGTTCTTTTTCTTCTTCTTTTAGATTCTATTTCACCATACATCATTGAGGAACCTGGCTCACTCAATGGTAGGTATCTGACCTGTGGAGGGGACATCACAGGGCTTATGTTTCTATAAATATTATTATGATTTATTTTACAATTTCTCTTGATACTAACTGGGTTCCTTGTTTTGGTGTGCATGTGTTTCAGTTGCCTGTCAGACGACTCTTTCCTTACCTGTGGCATTAGATTTGGAGAAGATCCTAGGTAAGTCTACTTTTAAAGGTCTGCTTTCCCCACACTAGTTTGAACCTATGCACTATGTAACGTTCTCTGAAGCCATCACTTTTGATGGAAATTAATAAATGTAATACATTTTCACCATGAATCAATTCAGAGGAAACATTCCTGGGTCATTTTGAGCTGTGGTTGGATGGTGTCAGTTCTTATTTAGATGCTAAAAACAATATGGTAAAAACATTTTTTTTACAGATATTGCAATCGCAATACGATTCACTGGTGGAAATTATCACTTTTACTGGCAAAATTATCAATTTTTTTGGGGTCTGGACCAAAAAACATGTTTTCTCGGAGAAAAAAATGTGTAGGCCAGGACATCTCTGTACAATTTACAATTTACATTTACACATTTAACCATTATCCAAAAATTGCAGATCCTGCTATTTGGATATTTCAATTTCGATAATATTACGAAATGATCATGATCGTAAAAATAGTGAAGATGCAGTCAAAACAGTTGCATGTTTTAAAATGCATCCAAATACCATGTGCAATTAAAAGTATATATGTGTGTGGATACTAAACGATACTAAAATGTGGTTGTCCAGGAGAGTACTACCGCAGCCAGGATGCCAGCGAGGCGGTGCAGGAGTGCCTCAGCTCCTCCTCCCTCCGGAGGAAGCTGTTCCTGGACGGCCACGGCAATGGCGGCTCGGACGACTCCGCCCCGCCGAGCCCGGAGAGGGGTCACGCCGACGGGGGGCCCAGGCCCGCCGGGCTGAGAAGGAACAGCAGCCGCAGCGGGGCCGCGGCGGAGGCTCTCGGCGAGCCGCTGGCCTGTGACGCCATGGCAACCACGCCGTCCAACGTGAGTCGTCGTCGTCATCGTGGTGACTGACTGAAGGTCGTTTTGTGTTGCCCAAATAGGACCAATGTGGAGAGCAGGGTTTCCACGGATCCTTGAACAGAAGTCCTTGAAAGTTTGTGAATTTGCAAAGGAAAAGGCCTTGAAAGTTAGTTCGACACAGATAGACATGGGTCATTGAAATGTGCTTGAATTTATATAATTATACTGGAATTTATATAATTCTATGTCTCTTGGAAGTCAAAAGAACTTTCAATAGAGCTAGAAGATCATTAGATTTTTTTGTTTCTTTACTTAATTAGATAAATAGGTAGTCTCACAAATCAGACTTTAGATTATCTAATTCGGCTATAGCATTGGCGAAGATAAGTAAATAGGCAACAGCACAATTGAGAAGTGTTCATACATATTCAAGCCTTTCTCTTTTTAATTGTTGTCTGTGAGCTTCTGTAATGCTTGCTAGTTCTGATAAAAATTCTCTTGTAACAGTAATACACAATTGATCCGTGTCTCAAAGTATGCTGTGTGAGGTCCTTGAATTTGAGGGAATTGGGCATGGAAAATTCCTTGTAAAGTTCTTGAAGGAACCCTGCATTTAATAATTAATCTGCCCTCTGATTTGATGAGATTTGCGTTGCCTCCATCGCAGGGCCAGTTCTCATCTAGTCCGATCCAGCATGGCCGTTTCCGTGACCACAGCCTGGGCAGCATGACCAGTCCCATGTTCCCAGATGGGTCCTCACCGGCTGGCTTTAAGTCGCCCTCTGTCTCCCCCATCGGCCCGAACGTAGGGTGCACACCCACAGGCTCAGGTGAGTCGTGTGTGTGTGTGTGTGTGTGTGTGTGTGTGTGTGTGTGTGTGTGTGTGTGTGTGTGTGTGTGTGTGTGTGTGTGTGTGTGTGTGTGTGTGTGTGTGTGTGTGTGTGTGTGTGTGTGTGTGTGTGTGTGTCGGATGTCACTGATGGGAATTATCATGACAAAACTATCGTGATGTGACATTTGTTGGGGTCTGTACTAGGGATGCACCGATACCAGTATTCGGTATCGGTCCGATACTGTGCTCATGTACTCGTACTCGTTAAACTACTCCGATACAACCGCACCGATACCACTTTGGCAACGCAATGTTAACCTTGTAATATTCTTAGCCAAGGAATATTGAAATAAAGAGATGCAACCGAGTTGGCGTTTATGGATGTTTAATAGAAACTGAGCATGGTACCGAGCATGGGCGTAGAATTTAGTGGGGACGCTGGGGACATGTCCCCACCAATTAACGGAGCACCCCCCCCCCCATCAGAACCGCAAATTAACAGCGCACCCCCCCATCAGAACCGCGAATTAACAGCGCACCCCCCCCCCTTCAGAACGGCGAATTAACAGCGCACCCCCCCCTTCAGAACAGCGAATTAACAGCACACCCCCCCATCAGAACGGCGAATTAACAGCGCACCCCCCCATCAGAACCACGAATTAACAGCGCACCCCCCCCCCCCCCATCAGAACCGCGAATTAACAGCGCACCCCCCCCCCATCAGAACCACGAATTAACAGCGCACCCCCCCCCATCAGAACCGCGAATTAACAGGGCACCCCCCCCATCAGAACCGCGAATTAACAGCGCACCCCCCCCCCCATCAGAACCGCGAATTAACAGCGCACCCCCCCATCAGAACCACGAATTAACAGCGCACCCCCCCCATCAGAACCGCGAATTAACAGGGCACCCCCCCCATCAGAACCGCGAATTAACAGCGCACCCCCCCATCAGAACGGCGAATTAACAGCGCACCCCCCCCCCCCCCCCATCAGAACGGCGAATTAACAGCGCACCCCCCCCCCCCCATCAGAACGGCGAATTAACAGCGCACCCCCCCCATCAGAACGGCGAATTAACAGCGCACCCCCCCCCATCAGAACCGCGAATTAACAGCGCACCCCCCCCCATCAGAACCGCAAATTAACAGCGCACCCCCCCATCAGAACGGCGAATTAACAGCGCACCCCCCCCCCATCAGAACGGCGAATTAACAGCGCACCCCCCCCATCAGAACGGCGAATTAACGGAGCACCCCCCCCCCCAGAGACGCTGACTCTGAGCCCCGCGCCTCACGGGAGCGTCATTGCGCATCCTTGGCGCAATATCTGTGATGTCCTAAACAACAACACGTCCTTGGTACCGAGTATCCGACTGACGTATGTTGGATGGTTCTGAATAGGTTACATTTCATTGAAATGTGTGGCAGTGCCGTTATATTTGTTTAATTTGTTCACAGTCAGAAAGTGAGGAACATCTGATGAAAATTGAAAATAAAACATGTTTTCAAAGTCATTAGAACTGTAATGGTTTTATTAAGTACTCGGTATCGGTATTCGGTATCGGCAAGTACCCAAATGTAAGTACTTGTACTTGTACTCGGTCTGAAAAAAAGTGGTATCGGTGCATCCCTAGTCTGTACCACTTCTGGAGACCATTACAGTACTTAATTTGCAATGGTGTTATAAATTTAGATTTACACATTTTTAACTCGAAAAAATTGCAGCTCCTGCGATTTGCAAATTTTGATTAATTGTTCAACCCATGTATATATTCAAAGCTGATTACTACGAACTGTGCATTTGTTATTCCCATTTAAATCTGGATGTCGTGAACAGACTTACTGCCCTCCATTGTCTTTATCACACAAAACAATAGCGTCTTGCACCGTCCCTTCATTTCGAGGTACAAATCTCCTTTGTTCCCCCAGGGGAGAGGAAACAGCTGAGCTTCCTGACTCCAGATGGCGCCGCCACCACCGCCCTCCCGGTGTACGTCGAGGGCTGCTCCCCCATTCGCAACGGTTCGCCCACTCACCAGCTCCTCCCCTTCCACAACCAGTCCCGCCACCCCAGCGGCCGGGCCAGGTCCAGGGCCGCCCGGCGATGGGCGTCGCCGCCGCTGCCGCTCATCTCCCCCATCCTCAACCGCGACCGCGACGACCAGATGGCCTCACCGCCCCTCGCCTCCATGGAGTTCGACTCGCCATCGTCACCCTCCGCCGCCCCCGCCCGGAACGATCACCTCTGCAACACGCAGTCTTTGAGAGGGGCCGAAGAAGAAGAAGAAGAGGAGGTGGCGGAGGAGGGGGGCGCAGTGGTCGGGATGGAGACCCTTACGGGGGGCAGGCTGGAGGACATTGAGAGGGGGGAGGAGGCCGGGGAGCCCTCGGTACAGCTGACCAGCTCCCGCATGGGCAACGTGTCGACCGCGGAGAGCTCCCAGATGTTTGTGTCTCTGCTGGCGGAGGGAGCAGCATACGCCACGACTCCAGCATGCAGGTGTGTGGGACGGGATCTCTGTTGTTGACGGACTTGTTGGTCTTTTCAACTGTGTTGTGTTATTGTTTCAAAGTTGGCTAATGAACCTGATGGTCATTTTGTGTGTGGATGACAGGTGGACAGTGGGTACAACACTATGTGGGCAGGCGCCGCCAGTCTCGACGGCCTCGGCTCGCTGTGCAACGGCACAGCGAATATAAACAGTTCAAACTTGCAGGACGAGCCCTTCCCGTTCCCAAGGCAGGCTAAAGTCAAGGTAAAGGCACCCGTTGTTCAACTGACATTTTGCAGCTCAACAAATGTTCTGCGTCTTCCATTATGCAATGAGAAACCTTTGCATAGCCACAGTCTACGCTTATCCCCAGAACCATCTACTAGTTATGGAGTTGAACTTGCAATATCTGCCACATTTAGGGCTGAACGATTATGTCAACAGATATTGCGAATGCGATATGATTTCACTATTGGTGTGTATGATAATTGCTGTATCCTAATTGTCATTTTCACTAACTTATGTGACATTTGTTGACACGTTTTCTTACTATCTGGAGACAATCTTTTGTCATCTCTGCAGCGCTACAGCACTTAATTTATAATGGTATTATAAATGTGCATTTACACATTTTACCCTTAGCAAAAAATTGCAGCTTCTGCGATTTGGATATTGCACTCTGCCATATTGCAGTTTTGATCATATTTAGATGAATTGTTCAGCCCTATCCGCAATGTGCACTGGTATAACATTAATTTACATTTTTAAATGTGACAAATGCCACAAAACATCTTGTGATCATAGCCATTTCATAGCCAATCAGGACTGGAGTAGGATAAAGATAAATAATTGACTTTTAACATAACTTTTTTCCCCCCCATAGGCCTTTAACCCTCACCACTGAGCCTGCTGTAATCATGGGGACGAGCGCCCAGTGAAGCCCAAAAAACGACAAAGCAATCAAATACATGTTTACATTATCTCTTCTGAAGCAGTCGTGTTGAACTCGTTTTGCTTCGCGCTGTCAAGAGCCAAGTCAAACCTGGGTATGTGTTGTTCCCTCTGGTCAACTTCATGACTCCATATTCAGGAGCACTGCGACCTTTGACCTGTGAGGAAAACCGCTTGTTTAGGTCAGCTGTTGAAATGGGGAACGTTTGACCCAAAGTGATTTTATATTTGCACCAGTTTTATGAGCATGATAATTAAGCTTGTTAAGTGGGATGAATTTAAGTTATGTATGCCTTTTTATTTTTTTGTGAATGAATATCATTTCTGGACTGCTACTTGCACAACAGTGACCTCTTTTTTATGCATATTTTATACACAATGTCCTTTGTGGTGATAACAGGAAACTGAAATTAATTGGCATCAGGTTATTGGACATTAACTTAACTTAAACCCTGTTCATCATGGACTTGATTACATGGTTTTCTACTTCTTGATTAAGTTTGAGATTCAAGATCACTTCAAACATTTTTTTTTTCATTGAATTTGTATTGCTTACCATATAGGTGTGATGCCACTACTGGTTTGTAATAAAACCACTAAATTGAACGAGCTGTCCTTTGCAGTGTGCATGGATTGTTGAAGCAGTGTTATGAAGCAGAATCACACGTGTCTGAGGGGGAAAACACTTTAATCCTATACAGACCAGTATTTTAAAAAGACCACACTAGACAAGTATAAACAGTCAAACTATATTTCTGATTAATTATTTCTAGCAAATTGTTTAGATTTTGTATCCGATCAGGACTCCTTTAAACTGAATTCATTTATCAATGATCAAACATGTAAGGAGGCGTGACATTTAATCTGGATATACAGATCTTCCACTAAGGTAAAAAAACAACAACATTTAAAATGTATTTTAATTAGCATTTAGAAACTTCCATTGGGTTGATGCGATTTAAGCAATTTAGCGGTCGAGTTTGGGTTTCTTGGCCAGCGGTTCCACCTCCGGGACGGGCACGCTAACACCGGGTATCTATAAAAACAAAACAAGACAGTTTATGTGCATCTACTGCAAACGGTGAAGCGACAAAGTGACATTTTATGCTTCAAAAGGTTTTCGTGTGCTGAGACATTTTGCTGAGAAAAGAAAACACCACGGCTTTACACGACAGCAGTATACCAAACGAGCAATAACATTCCTAGAGAACGGAGAAAGAAAAAAAAAAAAAAGGATAGTACTAAGTTATGGAGTTAACGCTGCCCTTACCACAGGCTCCACGAGAGACATGCGGATCTTCTGGTGCTGAATATTCGAGTCGTCCAGACTGATCGTCACCTTCACCTTGTCGAATATATGAAAGGTGTGCTGCTCCACCATCAAAGTGGGTCCCTGTAGAGATAAAATGTGAGGCACGGCAGAGAGATTAGCGATCGGGATTTCACAGCTGTGCTTTCACACTTTTTATTTATTTTTTTTCCACCTCCATTGAGGTATCGAGTGTAGTCGGGAGTCGCATTCACCTCTTCATCAAACACGAGTTTGGGCCCAGTCTTGTCCTTGCTGTCAAAGAACACAGTTCCCTCCAGACCAAACTTTGGGATGAGCACAATAATGGCGTTCTTTCTGACGAACAGGATGTAGCCCTCCTCATTGAGGATGCCTCTGCTCTTGAAGAACAACTAGGAGGTGGGAAACATGATTGTGAGCACATTTCTGAGAGTTTTGTAATCTGCTTTCGATCCAGCTCTATTCAAAAACAACAAAAGGATGGAGAAAAAGTTACATGTATTAAAGGCTAGGGCTGAAAAATATCAAAATAATAAAGTTGCAATATGGGTCCAATATCCAATTCAGATCAATCCAAATGTGTAATTAAATACACCAGTATAAATGAAGTACTGTAGAGATTATTATTGCTGATTATTAAACAATTCGGAGATGCAGAGATGCCCTGGCCTACACATTTTTTTCTCCCAAGATATAAGAAAACAAGCATGTTTTTGGTACAGGCCCCAACAAAGCCCCCCAACAAGCCAAGGCACATGCATATATTCATAAGAGACCCATTGCGTTGTGGTGGTGACAGCTGTGTTTTGTGTGTATGTGTCTAAGTGATTATTCCCATTGATGACGTCCCCACTCACCTGCGTGTGGAAGGCAACGGACGCCCTCTGTGCGTACTGGGACATCTTGTGTCGGTAGTTGAGGTTGTTGCAGAGGGTCGACTGCTTGTGTTTGTCCATCAGGTCGGGGTAGGTGCTGTCCGCACCGATGGCCACGGCCAGCAGGCGGTGCACAATGATGTCCGAGTATCTGTGCGGCGAGACAGACGACAGACGATCACACCAGGTCAAATGAAACCGCAGAGGTCATTACATTTACATTTAGGGCATTTGGTAGTACATTTGTTGAAGGAGACGGCAATATACAGTTTGTCAAAAGTTTACATACACTTGATGTAATTCATGGCAGTCCAGAGTTTCCAATAATTTCTACAACTCTTATTTTTCTGTGATAGAGTGATTGGAGCACATACTTCTTTGTCACAAAAAACATTCATGAAGTTTGGTTCTTTATGAATGTATTATGGGTCTACTGAAAATGTGACCAAATCTGCTGGGTCAAAAATATACATACAGCAACATGAATTATCAATGTAGGTGATGTAGAAAGTTGTGTCAATCAAATTATCTTTGTGGCCTCTTAACTTCTTGTGAGTGATTATGATTGACTACAGCTGGTGACTTCTCTGACTCATTTAAATATGACTCATTTGATACAATCATTAGACTCAGACACAAACACTACAATGGGAAAGTCAAAGGAGCTCAGCACGGATCTGAAAAAGAGGATCATTGACTTGAACAAGTCAGGAAAGTCACGAAGCAATTTCAAAGCAGCTACAGGTCCCGAGATCAACTGTGCAAACAATTGTTCGTAAGTATAAAGTGCATGGAACAGTTGTGTCACTGCCACGATCAGGAAGAAAACACAAGCTATCACCTGCTGCTGAGAGACAATTGGTCAGGATGGTCAAGAGTCAACCGAGAACCACCAAAAAGCAGGTCTGCAATGAATTAGAAGCTGCTGGAACACAGGTGTCAGTGTCCACAGTCAAGCTTGTTTTACATCTCCATGGGCTGAGAGGCTGCCATGCAGAAGGAAGCCCTTGCTCCAGAAGCGGCCACCTTAAGGCTCGACTGAAGTTTGCTGCTGATCACATGGACAAAGAAAGGCCTTCTGGAGGAAAGTTCTGTGGTCAGATGAAACAAAAATGGAGCTCTTTGGCCACAATGACCAGAAATATGTTTGGAGGAGAGAAGGTGAGGCCTTTAACCCCAAGAACACCATGCCTACCGTCAAGCATGGTGGTGGTAGTATTATGCTCTGGGCCTGTTTTGCTGCCAATGGAACTGGTGCTTTACAGAAAGTAGATGGAATAATGAAGAAGGAGGACATTCCATGAAATATTATCAAACACAAATTTATTCAATAGCTAATGTAACCTGTATGTGATGTCGGGGTTTTTTTTATGTGGTTTTGCATGCTGCCCACCTCCTGATGGGCGAGGTGAAGTGTGTGTAGATGGGCGAGGCGAGGCCGTAGTGGTGGAAGTCGCTGTCCATGCCCGAGCAGAAGTACACGGCCTGCATCATGCAGCGCGTGGCCAGGACGCGCAGCAGTGTGTTGAAGTACGGGAAGCCGTCCACCTTGGCCACGTCCAGGGAGTCCGCCAGGCCTTGGCCGAGTCGTGTGTGGATGTCCAGACCCTGCGAAACCGACAGACACCGGGACAGGCGACAGCACGGTTAGCGCCGACGCTGACAAGAGAGAGACATCCTCGTACAGAAAGCAAACATTCTTATTTGGTATAAAAATGGATTTTCCCATCAAACTGTCTCCCGGTGTGGAAACCCCGAACGAGACATTTATTACAGTTTCACGCACTCTTTCTGGTGGTATTGTCGACAAAGCAGAATATTTCATGGATTCTTTTTGTGCGCAAATCATCATTCCGCCCCGCCGCCAACAAGGGGCTTAAAATACATTGTTAGGAGACTTGCCTACATCATCAATTCTCCACCGCTAACTGTATAGCCATGTCTCTTACGCTGTCCGCCCTCCACCTTCATCGATTCACCTAGAACTTAGACGCATCTGTTAAGGATGTATGTAGGGGACGGGCTGGAGACTGACATTTCTAGTCATCCTCCTTTAACAGCAAAACTTTTGTTCTTCTCCATTACATTGATAGTATACATGTTAGTGACACTTTATTTTGCGTGTCTGCTCTGTAGATGTCAATGTATAGAAATGTAGGTCAAGTTCAGAGGAACGCGAATGAATTGTCTTATAATGCCTGGTTGCTGAGGTCAGAGGTCATGATGATGAATGCACTCACCTTGGACTTGCCCGCTTTGGTGAGGATGTCATAGTTAGAGGGAGGGGGCGCCGGGTGCTTCCTGAGCAGGGCGCACTCGGAGAACTCGTCGTAGATCTTCTGAGCCACGGAGATGTTGGCGAGCAACATGAACTCCTCCACCATGGAGTTGGTCTCCCTGGCAACAGAGGGGAAAAAAACAGGTATTAGTAGTTAACCTGAAGCACCAGCTGGTTGTTTATTAGATAGAACCATCTGGGAAGTTGTCCTTTGAAACTGTTTGGAAAAGGGCGGGCATTTCAAAAATACTTGGCAGGTGATTGGATGAACCATGTGTCTATCACCACGCCCCTTAGATGCCAGTATAGTTCCTTGGTCCGAACCACTGTGGTTCGGCCACAAGTGAAGCCTGGGTAGATGGATTTCCGCCTGAATGTTATCTTGTGAATCCAGATGCCTCACAAGGTAAATTAATAGTGGCCAGAGGTTTTAGTTTTCCGTGATAATTGACTTGATACTTTGGTAAAAAAAAAAGAAAAGATCACATTTGGAAATGGACAATCATAGCAATTAATAGTAGAGAATAGTAACACATGTTCTTTTCAACATGCTAAAAAGGTTTATTCCACTTACATCAACTCTTTGGTCTGGAGGTCAATGGGGTCGTGGGTTTCGCTGTCTATGTGGAAACGGACCTCCAGAGAGGACAGCGTCAACGCACTACAACAACAAACAAGACATGACTTGAGTTACATGATAAAAGACCACATGTAGGACTTCCTCTTCACAGAGAACACCCATATTTGACTCGAGCAGATGTTAAGATGTTATGAGTGTTTTTGCCAACAGAGTACTTTTTTGCAATAATAATTTTTACAAAAGACCATTGAAAAATGCTCAAGGTTCCACATATCCCCGATTCAAAACACAAGGCGTTAAAATAATCCAATTAAAAAAAGATAAAAAAATGTATTGATGACAATAAAATGCAAATGTTACCTATATGTTAGTATACATTTAATAGGATCCACCTTGGATGAAAAAAAAAACCAGGAAACACGAAGCAAATGTTCAACGTTAGGCGGAGAGAATTCGGCTTTTTATTATTTTTGACTTTTATTGTTATATTCCCAAAAAAAATGTAAAATGTAATTATAAAAAGAAAATTTAAATAAAGAAAAAACCCTGTTCCCTTTTGCTGTAAAGACGTGTGGATATTGATTATTTGGTTATTTGTATTTGTTCTGTTGCACATTCCGCTGGGCATCGGCACTTTTTCATTTCACTGAACATCCTGTATGTGTACGTGACAATTAAACTTATTGAATCCTGAATCGGTGCGTGGGTTGTCGGTTGCTCACCCCTTCTCGATCCTCCGCCGCTTGAGGATCTTGGCGAGCTTGTTGAGCTCCCGCAGGCTGTTGGTGGTGTCGTCGTTCATGGACGTGTCATCAATTCTCATCTGTGCTTCGGCGTAGGTTAGGGACGCCTTGTGCCAACACACCACAAACAAACAACAACAAAGAAAAAATAGAAATTTAGGGAGAAGTAAATGTCTGTAAATGTGACACCTGTATCTCGTGTGTGAATGAAAAAAAAACCTGGTTCAAGGGTGCGTGTGTGTGTGCATGAGGGTGTGTGTGCGTGCGTTGTGCTCTACCTTCGAGTTGATGACACTTTTTGTGAAGCTGGTCTTGACGATGTCCGCCTTGTCGTCCATCTCCCAGATACAAGAGAAAGCGAGCCTGGTGGTTAGAAGTGGGAGGAGTCAACAACAAAATTGTCCGCTTGTCCCACGGTACACAGTGTTTAACTGGTTTAACTTAAGGGGACTCGCCGGCGTGATAATGTCTCACCTCTCCACATTGGAGCGCAGCGAACAGAGATTGGAGCTGAGCAATTCGGGGACCATGTCTATCCTCTGAAAAAAACCACAAAGGAAACATAGTGTTGCAAAGCCATTTAATAGAATCATCATTATTTACGCCATTTAAGAACCACTGTTAAAACAATAATCAGAGGTGTTCAAGCCGTTATATGAATCCTGTAAATACATCTAGTTTCCCCAGATCCATTGGAACCACGGCAAATCAATATACATATTGAAAGATCTACATCCTGTGCCACTTTAACGTCGTCAGCTGGCATTTTCCAAAATGTTAGCAGGATTTCTTTCCGAGAGACTTGGAAAGGTTGTGGGAAATCTGGGCAGAATTCATAGGAATACTTGGTCACTCCTAAGGGCTGCTCCCCAAAAGAGTTCAAGATTCAGATTTCAAGATTTCTTTATTGCCATATGTAACAAGTGCCAATGGAATCCGTAATCCCCATTCACTCCTGCAGTATTCTTCTAAACAAGAAATTCTAAAAGAACTCTTATTAAGATTATTAAGATAGTACCTAATAAGTACAGTATAAAGTAAAATGTGACAAGTTAAGAGTAAGCAATAACTCTTTGGTGCAAAATTTTTGTAAAAGTTGCATGCCCAAATAATAATTAGTAAATTGGTAGGTAGATAGTGCTAGCAACATGTAATGATAAAGTGACCCAGTGAGTACAGTACAGTGAGAGTGCCTGCGTGCTATGTAGCCGAGTTCCTAGTGTAATTGAAGGTCTACCCCTGTAGTCTAGTGTAATTGTAAGTCCAATAATAGTCCAGTATACAATAGGTCCAAAAAAATCCAATAATAGTCCAAAAGAAAATAATCCAATAGTGTAAATCCAATAATCCAGTCTGATAATCCAATAGAGTTTGAGAGAAGTGTGTGTGGTGCAGCATTTCTCCTCACCCTGCCACACAGGTAGACGGTGGTGCCACGGTTGGAGGCCTCTAGGTCCAGAGCATTGCTCGGTCTGATGAAATGGCTGACGTCTGCAATGTGGACACCCACCTACAGACAGCCAAGAGGAAACCCCAACAATTGACAAAGTGGTTGTTAGTTAACAGGGCATGTATTGAATGGTGAATGTATTCAACAGCATGTGTTAAATGAAGCATATACTGTATATATACACGTGTATTACACACATATGCTGCTTGTGTGTGTGTGTGTGTGTGTGTGTGTGTGTGTTACCTCCAAGTTTCCGTTCTCGAGCTTTCTGCAGTGGAGGGCGTCGTCTATGTCAGTACACCCGGGCGGATCCACACTGCATACGGTCAGAGCCCTGAAATCCTGTCTCACTGCCATGTCCTGCAAATCAAACCCACAGTTTGATTGATTGTTTAATTATACAGATATAGAATGGAATTTCCTTGAAAAATTGCTGTCTCCTTCAATAAATGTACTCTTTGTAAGTCGCTTAGGATAACAGCGTCTGCCCCATGCCCTAAATGTAAATGTAAATGTAAAAACACACATTCTATATTTCACAATTTCAATTAACCGGCCAACATCTGACATCCAACATCACTTATAGGCGTAATACAGCGTGGGATCCAGCGGGACAGCGGTTACCTCGGGTGTGATGGACCAGGGCATCTGTGGCAGGAAGCTGAGCACGGCCTTGGAGAAGTCCTGGTGGGGCACGTCGTGCTCCAGCAGCAGCACCTCCATCTCCGTCTCCTTGTCCCCGGCAGCGCCCAGACTGCGCACAAAGTGGCCCTGATGCCCCGAGACGGAGAATGTGGCAGGGAAAAAAATTAGGACTTCAGATTGACTCGTTCTTATTTATAAAAAAAATTCTGTAGTTTCTTTATGGACAGGAAATTAAAGACAGACAGGACATTGGGGTTGTAGAAGAGATGGAATGACATGTAGCACAGGACCGCAGGCGGGAATCGAACCTGGGTTGCTATGAGGCATATTGCCTCCATGCTTAGCGCACTATGTTTCTGTTTCTGTCTGTTGTTCTTGTCATAAAGACTCTACAAAATGTTTCCTTTTTGGTATTTACTACTTTTTCATTCAGGTGATCACCTCAGTGTTCTATAGATCGTTTGAAACCTCCATGTATTTATGCCTTACGTTGACTTACGTTTGGGTATCTGGAGTGCCTGGGCCAGCCATCGATGGCCACCATGATCCTCTGGCTCGCCAGAGCGGAGGCCTGACGCGTTTCAATGCGGATGCGAGGCACGCGTCTGTCGGCTGGCGTGAAGAGGTGCCGTGTGGACTGAACACAGGAGACCAGAGAACGGGTCAGTAAGTATTAACGGTGCTTCCACTTCATCAACTCAAAAAAACTTTTAAAAATAAATAACAGAAAAGGTTTTTCACTCAAGCTACAAAGAGAGACATTGATTGGCCCGTGCAATTCTGGGGAAGATGCAGACAAAAAAATGCCTTTATGGATGTATTGCATTTAAATGGACCGCATTTATATATTGCTTTTATCCAAAGCGCTTTACAGTTGCCTCACATTCACCCATTCATACACNACAGTACAGTGAGAGTGCCTGCGTGCTATGTAGCCGAGTTCCTAGTGTAATTGAAGGTCTACCCCCTGTAAGTCTAGTGTAATTGTAAGTCCAATAATAGTCCAGTAATACAATAGTCCAAAAAAATCCAATAATAGTCCAAAAGAAAATAATCCAATAGTGTAAATCCAATAATCCAGTCTGATAATCCAATAGAGTTTGAGAGAAGTGTGTGTGGTGCAGCATTTCTCCTCACCCTGCCACACAGGTAGACGGTGGTGCCGCGGTTGGAGGCCTCTAGGTCCAGAGCGTTGCTCGGTCTGATGAAATGGCTGACGTCTGCAATGTGGACACCCACCTACAGACAGCCAAGAGGAAACCCCAACAATTGACAAAGTGGTTGTTAGTTAACAGGGCATGTATTGAATGGTGAATGTATTCAACAGCATGTGTTAAATGAAGCATATACTGTATATATACACGTGTATTACACACATATGCTGCTTGTGTGTGTGTGTGTGTGTGTGTGTGTTACCTCCAAGTTTCCGTTCTCGAGCGTTTCTGAGTGGAGGGCGTCGTCTATGTCAGTACACCCGGGCGGATCCACCACTGCATACGGTCAGAGCCCTGAAATCCTGTCTCACTGCCATGCCTGCAAATCAAACCACAGTTTGATTTGATTGTTTAATTATACAGATTATAGAATGGAATTTCCTTGAAAATTGCTGTCTCCTTCAATAATGTACTCTTTGTAAGTCGCTTAGATAACAGCGTCTGCCCCATGCCCTAAATGTAAATGTAATGTAAAACACACATTCTATATTTCACAATTTCAATTAACGGCCAACATCTGACATCCAACATCACTTAATAGGAATACAGCGTGGGATCCAGCGGGACAGCGGTTACCGTCGGGTGTGATGGGACCAGGCGCATCGTGTGGCAGGAAGCTGAGCACGGCCTTTGGAGAAGTCCTGGTGGGGCACGTCGTGCTCCAGCAGCAGCACCTCCATCTCCGTCTCCTTGTCCCCGGCAGCGCCCAGACTGCGCACAAAGTGGCCCTGATGCCCCGGACGGGAGAATGTGGCAGGGAAAAAAATTAGGACTTCAGATTGACTAGTTCTTATTTATTAATTTTTTTCTGTAGTTTCTTTATGGACAGGAAATTAAAACAGACAGGACATTGGGGTTGTAGAAGAGATGGAATGACATGTAGCACAGGACCGCAGGCGGGAATCGAACCTGGGTTGCTATGAGGCATATTGCCTCCATGCTTAGCGGCACTATATTTCTGTTTCTGTCTGTTGTTCTTGTCATAAAGACTACAAAATGTTTCCTTTTTGGTATTTACAACTTTTTCATTCAGGTGATCACCTCAGTGTTCTATAGATCGTTTGAAACCTCCATGTATTTATGCCTTTACGTTGACTTACGTTTGGGTATCTGGAGTGCCTGGGCCAGCCGTCGATGGCCACCATGATCCTCTGGCTCGCCAGAGCGAGAGGCCTGGCGCGTTTCAATGCGGCCATGCGAGGCACGCGTCGGTCGGCTGGCAGTGAAGAGGTGCCGTGTGGACTGAACACAGGAGACCAGAGAATGGGTCAGTAAGTATTAACGGTGCTTCCACTTCATCAACTCAAAAAAACTTTCAAAATAAATAACAGAAAAAGGTTTTTTCACTCAAGCTACAAAGATAGACATTGATTGGCCCCGTGGCAATTCTGGGAAGATGCAGACAAAAAAATGCCTTTATGGATGTATTGCATTTAAATGGACCGCATTTAATATTGCTTTTATCCAAAGCGCTTTTACAGTTGCCTCACATTCACCCATTCATACACCGACGGTGGTGTCAACCATGCAAGGTAACACCAAGTGGTCTTGCTCAGGGACACCTTAACACTCGAACCAGCAACCTTTTCTGTTGCCAGACAACCACTCTCCTCCTGAGCTACTGCCCCCCCCCCCCCCCTTTATACACATACTGTATATACAAATACACATAATGTAATGTTGTATAAATGTGTAACGTAAAGTGCCCTAAGTGTAAATGTAAATGTTAAGAAATCCAGGGTCTTTACCTCTTTGATAAGGGAGCTATTGAGCATGCCACAAAATGGCCTCCAGTTCCTTTTGATGATTCCCACCACTCTGCCTGTGGGCTTCCGGGCAGCATCAGCTGCTATGGTCTTTATCTGGTCAAAGAGCAAAAGCACAATAATGACTCACCTTAATGCAAAGATAAACTGGCACTGCCCCTTCTGGATGAATCTGTCACCCAAAGACTTTAAATGTTCTTAGAGGACTGGACATGTTCTCTTTCCAACTTATCACTCTACTCCATATCACTCACCGCCTTCTCTTTCTCCTCTTCCTCGGTCGCGTCGTCGTCCTTTGCCTCCCTCTCGTCGCTGCAGCACAACTGAGGAGGGCGCCACCCACTGTTCCCGTGGCAACAGCTCCACGGGCAACCACATCCTGGTGTATAGCCCTGTTCAGGTTTCTGGAGGCCCTGCAGAAGAATCTGGAGAGGATAGAGGAACAGAAGTAGAGTGAAATGTAACATCAGTATGAACAAAGGGTTGTTACATTGGAATCCTTTGTGGCACAGTAGACTTAAAATTAGACCCGGTACACTTTTGCACATGGCATCATCTGAAACTGTGCATAATTCAAAATCAATGTAAAACCATGTTAAGCACAAGCAGGGCATACAATCAATATGGCTCAAACTACAAATCCCAGCTCTGCGTGATGAGTTACAACAACAACAACACAACCACCACCAACTACCAGATACATGCATGTACAGCTGTGAGAATCAAAAGCCAGCCAGGGCTTAGCTGTACAGACAATGTACAGACAATACACACATGACACACACACGCACACACACGCGCGCGTTACACACACACACCTCCGTTGTGTCCTCTCCTTCTCCCTGGACGAACACAGTGGCCTCCAGGTAGTTGTTCCCGGCTGGCCCTGAAGGTGCCCTGTATGAAGGCTCCACTCTTGATGCCACCCTGTATCTTGGACAGGGGGAAGTGGCTCGGGAACAACACCTTGCTGCTACTGATGTCATTTCTGTACAGAGGGGGAGGAGGAAAAGAAACAGGAGATGCAGATGCTGTTACATGCTCCTTTAAAAAACCCATCTACGTATTGCACTCCCAAAGAAGCTGCCGTCCAGATGCTTACCTTCTCGTCATTGGTCAACGCCAGGCGATCCACCAGCTCAGGGTTGGCTATCAGACTCTTGATGTACTCCTCGCCTAGCCCAAGGAGAATCAATCATTTTTAATGGGAAAAGCTGATGACGATGTAAATAGATCCAGGATCCACCGTTCCTTGTCTCAATAGCAATAGGCCTTTCCACTCACATTTGTAAACCAGCAGGCCGCTCTCCTCCGCTTTCTCCTTGTTGCCCTGGTCATTTGTGATGAGGATCACCTTCAGGCCCCCGACTGGGCCTTCTCCAGGTGGTCACCGTACCATTTGACCGACCACGCGGATGGCGCGGTCATTGCGGTCGTTGGCGCCTCTCCCCCGGCTCTCGCTCGATGAACGTCTCTCTGAAAACAATCAGAAGTCAAGTCACAGATACAAGTTTGCTCTGGGCAGCTTTGGGCTAGTAGTGCTGACGTGATAATTACAGTGAATTATGTTAATAACACATTCATTAGACAATCAAAAGCAATAGTGGCCAGCAAAGAGACCTAACAAAGGAAACAACATTGAGTGCACAGTAATCAGCATAGTCTTATAGTCTGCATAGTTCATAGTTCAGATTTCGGGAGTTTATGGCAGTAGTTCTTAAGTTGAAGTGTTTTAATATCCAAGTGTCTACCTGTGGTGTTCGTTGGTGAATGTATAGAAGTGTTTCTCTTTCTCATGGAGGATGTCCTTCAGCCGCTTGTAGATCGGAGCGCTGCGGTGTCGCACCTCCTGCAGCACCGTCTGGAGGATGATCACGTTACGGAGCAGAGGATCCTCCAGCACATCGATCTGTACGGACACACACACACACACACACATCAATCTCTGGTTTCTTTTTCACACCGACATGAATCATGACATAGACACAATCATGTTATATCACCTGATGCAGCACCACATTCGTGTCAGGGACGAGATAGTGAGGAGAAGCACACAGGTTGCTCTCAATGCACGCGTCCTCCTGCAACACGGTGGACTCCTGCTTGCACTCTGTGCAGATCTCGCTTCCGCACCAAATATCGTCTCGTAAATAGTGTTCACGCACTATTTTCATAATCCCCCCTGATCGGGTTTTCTTAATGAATGTTTTAGATTTCAACATGATGCTGTAAAGGTTTACAATAAGATCATTCCGTTTAATTCCCACTATTCGACAGTCAGAAAAGTGGTCATCAACCAGCGTCGGCGGCTCATGTGCGGTATCAACACATGATGGTGGAAAACAATGACGTTTACCGGAGTTCACCAGACGCTCAGAACATCTAAGACAAGCTTACACAAAATGCAGAACTTCTTCCCTTTCATACAACACATAATATCGTATACTGTATATATCCTATTCAACGGCACAAACACGTACACAGTCTGATCGCTGATTCTTTTTATATTCTTGTATTTCGACATTTAAAACTCCGCAAATAATGTGTAGGCCCGCCACTCGGTAATTAAATGAAACCAAAACAGAGGAAGGTGGAAACACGTACATCTCCCCCTAGAGGCCAGGGGGAGTTACCGCACGCCGCCTCGTCAAACAGCGGGACGGTCGTTGCAGTACACGTGGCTTCCCACGGGGGGCGCACTTCCCGGCCACTCGTCGTTGTGAAAACGTCTGACCCCCCCCCCCCACCCCCCCTCCACACCCTGGATTTGAAGTCCGTTCGTTGGCGGCTCCGTGGTTGGCGCTCTCTCGGCTGTTTTCCAGCGGGAGGCTTTGAAAGTGCAAACAGACCACCTGCCCGCGTCAGCTTGTAGTATGTAGTGTTGTAGCCTTACGAGTGCGGGTGTTTCAAGAGCTCTGGGAATACATTTGCGTTGTTGTGTACGACAGAGCGACACCCTCTTGTCCTTTAAATCCCTAAATCTCTGAGCCGTTTGGGGAAGTCAACACAAGGAGACCGACACCATGCCTCCCAAAAAGCAGCAGCAGCAGAAGAAGCCCCCGGCGAACATCTCCAGCTCCCTGGACCTGGAGTCCGAGGACATCAGCCTGGAGACCACGGTGCCCACCGAGGACGTCTCCTCGTCGGACGGCTCGCAGAAAACCACCACCACCACCACCCACGCCGCCGCCGCCGTGACCCGCCAGCTGATCGAGAGGAAGGAGCTGCTGCACCACGTCCAGCTGCTGAAGATCGAGCTGTCCCAGAAGAACCTGGTGATAGACAACATGAAGGTCGACCATATGACCAGGGTACGACATGTCGTCTTCACTGCATGTGTCTTTCACTTCACTTCACTTGTGACTCCACTGGTCCAATACTATGGGAGTAAATGGCCCATGGCTGTGGGATCTAAAGGGGATGCTACATAAGGTTGATTGTCATTTCAGGCTGAGGAGTTGGAGGAAAGGCTGAACGATGCCCTCCACCAGAAGCAGGTCTTGGCCCTGAGATTGGACAGTCAACTGAAGCTAGCCCAGGATGAGAACCGGTGAGGGACTCAGGAGATGTGCTGTTTGATTCAATGTTGATCCACCAATGATGATTGATGGACATACTTTGGTGCTCTGGTCTTTCACAAGTAAAACAAGGTCTTACTGAATTGTGCTTCATGTTAAAGTATGAAGATTTGTTGACTTATCAGAATTTTTTTCAAGCGCTTTCAAGGATACAACACTAAAATCAAAAGCTTTGACCTATGGTAAATAGATTTCATTTATATCGTGCTTTTATCCGAATCGCTTTACAGTTGCCTCACATTCACCCATTCAGACACCGACGGTGGTGTCAACCATGCAAGGTAACAATCAACACTTCAGGAGGATTTAGGGTGTCTTGCTCAGGGACTCCTCAACACTTAGCTAGGCGGAGCCCAGTGATCGAACCAGCAACTGTCCCGTTGCCACCCACTCTTACCTCCTGAGCTACTGCCTAATGTCAAAGCTATGGCATTATGATTCATCATTGCATGTGCTTGAGCCATGAGATGCTCCCACCGCCACCTCCCGTGGGCCTAGTGCTGACTCTGCCTCTCTCCACTCTCCGCAGGAAACAGCAGTCTCTGCGCAAGCAAGAGATGGACGGCATACTGCTGAAGCAGCAGCAGCTGGAGGAGACCAACCGGCAGCTGTGTGACAGAGCGGGCCAGCTGCGGAGGTCCCTGCGGGAGCTGGACATCTCCCAGGCCAAGTACCAGGAGCTGCATGCTCTGCCCGACGACAAGCTCTCCATCCCGGAGTACGTGGCGGTGAGTACCCGGAGGACGGGCTCCGTGTTCTGGTTGTGATGTGTAGGCCAGACCAGGCCAGGGCTGGTGATGTTATTAATGTTGCAACCCTTTCAAACACAACAGTAATCGATACAAATGTATGTATGTGTGTGTGTGTTGTGTGTGTGTGTGTGTGTGTGTGTGTGTGTGTGTGTGTGGTGTGTGTGTGTGTGTGTGTGTGTGTGTGTGTGTGTGTGTGTGTGTGTGGTGTGTGTGTGTGTGGCCACCAGATGCGGATTTATGAAGTGGTGACCCCTCTGCGGGGCCAGGTGGCTGATCTCCACGTCAGGACCAGCGGCCTGATGGAGGAACTTGACACACACAGAAACCAGAGCAAGACTCTCATGGAGGTGTGTGTGTGTGCGTGTGTGTGTGTGCGTGCCCTTAAAAGTTTTGTCAATCTTCAACAAGAAAGCAGTGTACATGATTTATTTACTACACTTGACTCAAGCCAATAACTAAATTAATAACTAAAGCTCACTAATTCCGAAGCTACGATTGGTATCATTACAAGATATCATATTTTTTGGGTGTGTTCTGACGTCACCAAAAGTGGTTTTGTTTTTCTTCTAAACACAGTCGTGTGGGATTGAAATTCGATGCATTTTCAAGGGGGACTGGCACCTTAGAGTAGCTTGTATGTCTGTGCATCCCTAGTATTATACTATGCTACTCTGACATTGTGTGTGTGTGTGAGATACAGAGCTATGAGGAGGAACGGAGGTTGCGTACAGAGCTGGAGCTGCGGTGTCAGAGACTGACCCTGGAGCTGGCCGACACCAAACAGCACATCCAGGACGGAGATTACAGACGGGAGAACACCCCAACATCAACGGTGGCTGGTGTGTGTGTGTGTGTGGTTGGTGTGTGTGTGTGTGTGTGTGGTGTGTGTGTGGTGTGTGTGTGTGTGTGTGTGTGTGTGTGTGTGTGTGTGTGTGTGTGTCTCGTGGCATTACACGTGTTGCAGCGGTCAAAGGGAACACAGAGTATTTTTCAACATAGTTAGTTTTTTTTGCTGTGGAATCCGTTCCACGTAGGGAATTTATTCGAATTAGTTGTGAAACGGACCTCGCAATTGTATCTGAGCTGAAAACCAACCAACAAAAATGAATGAATTCCAGCAAAACATCTTTGAGGAAAAGATTACAAACATACAATCTCCTACAGTGACTGTTTTTATTTACTTAATAATATTCTTTATGACCCAGAACACATTGATCTCTTTTGACCAGGTTTTCACATTCTTGCCATTTTGCAATTCCATGTCTTATTTACTTAGGGCTCATGCTTCTCTGGGCTTTCTCATTCTTTCCTGCTTGTGACCCGGACAATGAGTCCAAATATTATCGAAATTGCAATATGGCCAAGTGCAATATCCAAATGGAGTAAAATGTATAAAAACATGTTTGTTTATACATAGATGTATAAAAAACATGTTTGTTTGGTACAGACCCTAACAAAAACCCTACAAATATATTGTAAAAAAACTGTGTGACTAAGTGTCGTTCATGAGTCGTGACCAGTGGCCCATGTTGAGGTGGTGTAATGGTGGGTGGGTGTGTGTGTGGGGGTCCGCAGGGAGCGCGACGGCCTGGAGGTGGAGGTGAAGGAGCTTCAGGAGACGCATGGAGAGCCTGGACCTGCACACAGCGCCCAGAGCAGGGAGAGGGATGACCTCAGCAAAGAGTACACACACACACGCACGCACGCACACACCCATCCTCCCTCCCATTCAAACCGTGTCAGAAATACAAAACAGCGGGTGTAAAGGTGCCGTTCCCGGACGTGCCCTGCAGGTGGCGACATTGCAGCAGTCGGTCGGCCTGTTGCAGAAGGACAAGGACTACCTCCACCGGCAGAACATGGAGCTGAGCGTCCGCTGTGCCCACGAGGAGGACCGCCTGGAGAGACTGCAGGTCCGCGCCAGGCCAGCGTTACCCCCCCCCTCCCCCGCGCGACTATATGTTTCTGTAACAGTCGTCGTTGTTTTGTCTCGTGCTTCACACGCTCTCCTGTACTTCCTGTTCCTCCACCTGTGGCGCAGGTGCAGCTGGGAAGACGCCAAGCGGGCCCGGGAGGAGGCCTATGAGAGATACGTGTCGTCCAGGTGAAGAGCGAGCGTGGACACCTCGGCCCTTGTTATTTATATTCAATCTTTTTTGAACACTCTTGCATACTGTCGCCTGGTGTGTCACAAGAATTCCACAGTTCAGAATGGCCCTGACATTGACAATAAAACACTTTGACTTTGAGTTGACAATAAGACTCATCCCACGTTCAAAACTCTGTGGATAAATGTGTTTTTAAATGCAAATTAGTAAATGTGCATCGTGCAGGATTTGTCACGCCATGGGTGTTTGACGTGTTACAATACCATTGGTGCAGGCTGTGTAAGTAAAAAAAAAACAAACAGAAAAAAGATGAAAAAGGAATTATGAATTGGGCGTAGCATTTCCCATAGTCACCCGCCCCCATTAAACGCATTACGGAGATGGAAAAACCCACACAAAGACAAAGAGCGTTTCTCGTGTGAAACGTCTCCATGTTCCCGGCAGGAGTGTCTGTCCTTCATAAAGTTCCATTCAGTTGTTTTCCCCCCCATCTCTCTCTCTCTCTGTCTTTTAAGGCGGTCAATGAGGATGGCATGGTCAATGGTGTCAAAGGCGGCACTAAGATCAAGGAGGATTAAAATAGAACATTGACCTGTATCAGCTGCTAAAAGAAGATCGTTGGTGACTTTCAGTTGCCGAAAACCTGACTGGAATTCCTCAAATAGACCATTGGTGTTCAGGTGGTCAATAAGTTGTTTATACACAACCTTTTCTAACACTTTTGATAAAAAACGGAGTTTGGAAATAGACCATAAAATTGCTAAGAAACTGAGGGGTCCAGATTGGGTTTTTTAAGTTAGTGGTTGGATGAGGGCACGCTTAAAATCAGGTGGTACTAAACCAGTGGTGAGGGAGCTATTTATGATGGACAGAATGCTGGGGCAAACTGAAACCATGACTTCTTTTAGCAGTCTTGTAGGGACAATATCTAGGGGGCAGGAGGAGGAATTCATGTGTAAGATGATATGTGTAAGGGTTTCAGCAGATACAGGAATAAAAAGCATCCAATTTAGTCTTCCGTATGGAAGGTTACGGTGAGATCACGTGCAGGTGGGATATTTGGTCACGGATGTCATCTATTTCTTCACAAAGAATAAAAGAAGGTTTTCACGTTCCTCTGGAGAGTGATGTGTAGCTGAGCTAGAGGCGATGTTTACAACTCTATCGATGGTGTTGTACTGTGCTCGTGTCTCCCTAACTACAACATTAAACTCCTTCATCAGATATTTAATGTGGGTATAATGTACTATACCTAGTTTTGGAAGCTTTCCATTTCCTTTCCGCATCCTCCCGTTCCCTCTTTACAGAACGGACCATAGAGTCATTGACGCCAGGGATGACTTTTACAGCATGCTCTTCTTCTTGGTTTTTCCCAGGGCTAACATATTCTAAAGTGACCTTACAGAGGTTATTAAAGTATTTTCGCAGGTCAGCAGTCTGGGTGAGAGGGATGAGGGAGCGGGGGAAGCAGTGAAGACATCACAGAATTTCCCAGCAGTCGAAGAGTTAATGGTACGGGAGCGAATAGGAGAGAACATGATCCTGGGAGGCTGAGGACACAACACATCAAAACTAACACTGTAGTGATCAGAGATACCTCCATCTAAAACATCAAGATTCTGAAGGCTCAGACCGTGAGTTATAACAAGGTCCAGGGTATGCCCTCCATTGTGTGTGGGTCCAGTGACATGATGTGTCAGGTTAAAAGACTCTAAAAGCTTTCATAAAACTCTGGCGAAAATTGTTCTCAGTGCAGCAAGGTGGATTTAAAATCTCCAAGGATGAGGACTCTATCATGATTCGGCATTATTAATGAGAGGAGTTCAGAGAATTCGTCAGCAAAATTAGAATTAGGCTTTGGAGGGCGATAAATTAAAAGACAGAAGATGGGGTGAGGTTAGTGCTGGGAACTCAAAAGAGGAGAAAACACCACATGACACTGGGTTACACACCAACCTGTCACTGTAAATGACAGCCACGCCCCCTCCCTGGCCAGAAGGTCTAGGGTTCTGGATGTAAGAAAATTCAGGGGGGGTGGCCTCATTCAAGGTACAGTAGTCCTCCTGTTTAAGCCAGGTTTCTGTTAACATTAGGAAGTCAAGGTTATTTGATGTCTTTAGTCACCCAGGGTTTGTTGTTGGGGAAGCAGTGCACAGTCTTGGTCGGGATCACACAGTCCGTGCAGAAATTTACATAGTCCGTTATGCAGCCTGAGAGTCCGTCTATGTCCTGCCCATGTCCATCACAGAGAACATTCCAGTCTGTCAGCTCAAAACAGCCCTGGAGAGTCTCCTCTGCATCCTGAGACCAACTCCGTACAGTTCTGGTGACCACTGGTTAACTCTGAACCGCAGGTTTATAGAGGGGCCTCAGGTAGACCAGGTTGTGATCTGATCTGCCCATGGCGTAAACTGGTTTATTCAACAACATCCACCTGTGTATGTGTCCTGACGTTGAAAGAGCCCTGAGAAGCAAACAAGTGACATGGCAGCTTAAGGTTTGTGTACTTCGGCCCTTCCGTGCTCATTCTATGACGACAACAACAACGACAGTCGGCACTGATTTGAAGGCCAGTGTCTCTAACACAGTAAACAACCGCAGAGCACAACGTCTGCGGGGGAAAAAATGAACTGTCCAGGTTCCCTATCCAGTTGGGTTAGTTTTCTGTCTACTACTGAGTTTATTTCCCCTCTTCCCTCCAGGCAACAACAAGAGGTGCAGGAACGGCTCGGAGTAGTGACACACTCTGTGATTAAGATCACATTTGTTCAGAGTTAAAGGGTAAAGCTAACAAGTGGACATGCGCCAGCTTGTCTGTCTAATCGCTGAACCCTTTAAGACCTTCTAGTGTGGGGGAGAGTGGGGGTGTTAAGGTGGGGCATAGTAGAGTCCTTACTCTCCGCAGCCTGCATGGTGACCTGGTCCAGCTCCTGCTCCAACCTCTCATAGGTCTGCAGCCGGGCCGCCTGCTCGGCGTTCTGAGCCTGCAGCTCCACGGCACGCTTCTCTGAGACGGTCTGCAGCCCGTAGAACTCCTGTGTCAACACCTGTAGGCGGGAAGCAGAACGCTTATCTTTCAATATCAAGACCTGCAACCACTCGATTGACTTCACACTTGACTTGACTTGGCGAGTGTACTGCAGAGGACCCAAGGACATGCAGTGCCTGTGAAGTTGTTTGGGTGAGCGGCTCGAGAAAGCTGCAAGCAGTGATACTGGAGGCCATGAAATCTGCCCGTTTTGAACAAGTGCATTTTGAGAAGGGGCACGCAACGAACGGGCACATGACTAGTGAAATGGTAAATGGATTGCATTTATATAGCGCTTTTATCCAAAGCGCTTTACAGTTGCCTCACATTCACCCATTCATACACCGATGGCGGTGCCAACCATGCAAGGTAACAACCAACACGTCAGGAGCAGTTTTGCATCTTGCTCAGGGACACCTCGACACTTAAGCTAGGTGGAGCCCGGGGATCAAACCAGCAACCTTCCGGTTGCGAGACAACCGCTCTACCTTCTGAACTACTGCCGCCCCTGAAGCATACATTCATTTAAAAAAAAGAAAAGGAATTGCCACTAAATACGTGAACGTTACACCGCCGATGGTTTCAGGACACGCAGCCCCTGAAGAGGCTGTCCCGTATCACGGCGGGGCGGCGTACCTCCATCTTCTTCTGCTGCTTCTCGCACTCCACCTGGCACTGGCCCAGGGCCTTGGCCGTCTCCTCCTGGACCAGCTGAGAACGCTCGGCCTCGAACGCGTGCAGTTTGGCCTGGTTGGACAGCTCGGACATGCGGCCGTCCGTCCCCAGCTGCAGCTGGCGACCGACCACACACACACACACACACACACACACACACACACACACCACACACACACACACACACACCACACACACACACACACACACACACACACACACACACACACACACACACACACACACACACACACACACACCACACACACACACACACTGAATTATTGGTTTCCACCGACATGATTCGAAAATGAATGCTATCAAAACACATATTTATCAATGTATCCATCTAGCATCGTGTCATAGTTTGTTTTAGCGTGCTCCTTTCCCGATTAAGTTATGTTTGCTTTGGCAAAGCAATAAACGTTGACTGACTTGTTTGGCGTGTGTTGGGGTTTTGTAATCCCACAAATACAATGTGGAATAAGCCTGGACTGGTTTTTCTTCTTTATTTGAAAATTCGCAGAAATGACCCAAGACAAAGCATAGACAAACTGAGGATTTTCCAGACATTTGAATTGAACATTCCCTTTAAAAAAACCCATTTAAAAACGTGTTATTCAGAAAAGGATTAAGCACCCATTTCCACTGAGTGTTGTTTGGCCCTCTGTGAGCCGATAGAAAGAGATACAACCACAGCCTCAACTAGAAGAATGGAAAAAATGGAAAGCAGCCGTTTCTCATTTGAAGAATACAACAGAACTATGACTATTGCAGTGAGGAACGGGTGTCTATTCTTGAATGTCCTTAAATAAAGAAGAAAACAATTTTTGGCAGAAAATGGACAAGAATTCCTTGGCTATACCGGCTTCCGCCGGCTGGCTTAATTGGTGGCCAGAGAGTCACTTGGGGTGGGCAATATTAATAACTCCCCCATTGCAGCCCACTCCTTATGGATTTCATCATCCATACGGTGTCCCGGAAGGGTCAGTGTTCTCGCGATGTCAGTGGCAGCAGAACCCCGCCCCCCCCAAACATCCTCTGTCTGTCAGTAGAAGCTGCGGCTAAAAGCGTCTCAAACAAACAAAAATAATGTTGAAAAGATGGGGGCGAGGCGGAGGCGTGTTCCCGTCGCCGTCCAATCAGACGCGGCGCAATAACCCGCCGCCGTTTTCATACGCAGTGTACGAGGGCCCCGAAGTAAAATCCCAGAGCAAATAAAAATAAAATAAATGTCAGGTGAATGACTCTCGACCAGTTTGACAGCAAACGTTTTCGCCCTTCGCCCAACGAATTCCACAGCGTTCCCCAAATAGGACGACGAGGGATTGTTTGATTGGCGCTGCGTTCTGGGAATGCTGGCCGACGCCGTATCAACCGCGTCCGCCTCATTCTTTGCCCCCCAAAAATAGAGGCAAGTGCGGGGTTAAGGGGTTAAAGGCTTGTGGCGGGCATCTGTCGTTCCTGGCCTGCGATGGAGCTGGCGAGTGGGAATGTGATCAGAGAGAGAGAGAGGCAGAGAGAGAGAGAGAAAGAGAGAGAGAGGAGGGGGGGGGGGGGGCAAGGAATGACCAACAGCTGGTGGGAGCTTCAAAAATGATTGGCATTTAAAGTCGCTACTGCAGTGTCAGTGATACACATGCGGATCATACTGCTGCTGCTGTGGTTGTTGTTGTTGTTATTTAGGGGCTGGATGTATCGTGTGTGTGTGTGTGTGTGTTTTAATCGCAATAAGGCCAAGTGCAAGATCCAAATCGCAGAAGCTGCAATTTTTTCGGTAAGTGTCACATGTGTAATTATAACACCACTAAGTACTTCAGCCCTGCGGAGATGCCCAGGCCTACATTTTTATTTACCCACATTGACATGTTTGTTTGGTCCAGACCCCAACAAAAGTCACATCATTCTTTTTTTTGTGGAAATTTAAATCGTGATGCAAAAATGTGCATTCCCAATAGTGAGGCATTATGCAATCTGACAAAATAATAATGATTTTTTTTTTCTTCTGCATATCGTTCAGTGCTAGTGTGTTTCTAGTGACACTGATGATCCACCAGTTGTCATGATATTAATAGCATAAAAACTAATTGAAATCAAATTGAAGTGTTTGACACCTGTCGCTTATACACTGGTGGATTCCAATGCAACAGGCCTATGAAAGGACATGACACACAGCTTTTCTTGAAAGCTTTTTAAAGCAGGGTGTGGGCCCAGGGAACTTCATCAATAAATGAAATGATACTTGTTAAGCAACCCTGTTGCGTTGTGAAACGGTTGACTAAAGACAAACACTAAAATAACAGACAAAAGAAAAGTGGTAAGTTATTGCCACCGCTTGTCTCACTTCGCCAGCATAGACAAGAATATAATTATATTATATTATATAAGGATGACTCAACCTCTAGAAAGGGAAGTGGTTGACTTTCATTTGGGACGGGTGAGAGTGTTGGTAATTGACACTGACGATGTCACTCATTGGCCTCGGACTGACCTGTATCACCGATAAAGGAAACAACGCTCATGATTTTTGGTAGAAAAAGGGAGGGCAAACCACAAACACACTTCCAAACCCCCCCACCCCTAGAATGATGACAGGATATTACTTACTGACATCTCACACACACACCAAGACATTTCCATGGAAACGCCCTGGGAAAATGTACCTGATCTACCGACCATGATTTCTGAGAAATTGTTACTTTTTGACCCTTTGACCTCCTTGACTGTCACAATAGGGCGGACATCGATCTCCCTACAGCGTTTGCGACATGTCACTTTAATTCCCCCTCCTGGTTCCAAGTGTGGCTCAAGAGCTGTTCAAATAATGCCCCCCCCCCCGACAGAGAGAGAGAGAGATGGGGGGGAAAACAACTGAATGGAACTTTATGAAGGACAGACACTCCTGCCGGGAACATGGAGACGTTTCACACGAGAAACGCTCTTTGTCTTTGTGTGGGTTTTTCCATCTCCGTAATGCGTTTATAATGGGGACGGGTGACTATGGGAAATGCTACGCCCAATTCATAATTCCTTTTTCATCTTTTTTCCGTTTTTTTTGTTTTTTTACTTACACAGCCTGCACCAATGGTATTGTAACACGTCAAACACCCATGGCGTGACAAATCCTGCACGATGCACATTTACTAATTTGCATTTAAAAACACATTTATCCACAGAGTTTTGAACGTGGGATGAGTCTTATTGTCAACTCAAAGTCAAAGTGTTTTATTGTCAATGCCAGGGCCATTCTGAACAGTGGAATTCTTGTGACACACCAGGCGACAGTATGCAAGAGTGTTCAAAAAAGATCGAATATAAAATAACAAGGGCCGAGGTGTCCACGCTCGCTCTTCACCTGGACGACACGTATCTCTCATAGGCCTCCTCCCGGGCCCGCTTGGCGTCTTCCAGCTGCACCTGCGCCACAGGTGGAGGAACAGGAAGTACAGGAGAGCGTGTGAAGCACGAGACAAAACAACGACGACTGTTACAGAAACATATAGTCTGGGGGGGGTGGGGGGGGTAACGCTGGCCTGACGCGGACCTGCAGTCTCTCCAGGCGGTCCTCCTCGTGGGCACAGCGGACGCTCAGCTCCATGTTCTGCCGGTGGAGGTAGTCCTTGTCCTTCTGCAACAGGCCGACCGACTGCTGCAACGTCGCCACCTGCAGGGCACGCCCGGGAACGGCACCTTTACACCCGCTGTTTTTATTTCTGACGCGGTTTGAATGGGAGGGAGGATGGGTGTGTGCGTGCGTGCGTGCGTGTACCTCTTTGCTGAGGTCGTCCCTCTCCCTGCTCTGGGCGCTGTGTGTCAGGTCCAGGCTCTCCATGCGTCTCCTGAGCTCCTTCACCTCCACCTCCAGGCCGTCGCGCTCCCTGCGGACCCCCACACACCCACCCACCATTACACCACCTCAACATGGGCCACTGGTCACGACTCATGAACGACACTTAGTCACACAGTTTTTTTACAAATATATTTGTAGGGTTTTTGTTAGGGTCTGTACCAAACAAACATGTTTTTTATACATTTTACTCCATTTGGATATTGCACTTGGCCATATTGCAATTTCGATAATATTTGGACTCATTGTCCGGGTCACAAGCAGGAAAGAATGAGAAAGCCCAGAGAAGCATGAGCCTAAGTAAATAAGACATGGAATTGCAAAATGGCAAGAATGTGAAAACCTGGTCAAAAGAGATCAATGTGTTCTGGGTCATAAAGAATATTATTAAGTAAATAAAAAACAGTCACTGTAGGAGATTGTATGTTTGTAATCTTTTCCTCAAAGATGTTTTGCTGGAATTCATTCATTTTTGTTGGTTGGTTTTCAGCTCAGATACAATTGCGAGGTCCGTTTCACAACTAATTAGAATAAATTCCCTACGTGGAACGGATTCCACAGCAAAAAAAACTAACTATGTTGAAAAATCCATGCGACACGCGCATACACACACACACCATACACACACACACACACACACACACACACACACACACACACACACACACACACACACACACACACACACACACACACACACACACACACACACACACCGTTTGATGTTGGGGTAGTTCTCCCGTCTGTAATCTCCGTCCTGGATGTGCTGTTTGGTGTCGGCCAGCTCCAGGGTCAGTCTCTGACACCGCAGCTCCAGCTCTGTACGCAACCTCCGTTCCTCCTCATAGCTCTGTATCTCACACACACACACAATGTCAGAGTAGCATAGTATATACTAGGGATGCACAGACATACAAGCTACTCTAAGGTGCCAGTCCCCTTGAAAATGCATCGAATTTCAATCCCACACGACTGTGTTTAGAAGAAAAACAAAACCACTTTTGGTGACGTCAGAACACACCCAAAAAATATGATATCTTGTAATGATACCAATCGTAGCTTCGGAATTAGTGAGCTTTAGTTATTAATTTAGTTATTGGCTTGAGTCAAGTGTAGTAAATAAATCATGTACACTGCTTTCTTGTTGAAGATTGACAAAACTTTTAAGGGCACGCACACACACACACGCACACACACACACCTCCATGAGAGTCTTGCTCTGGTTTCTGTGTGTGTCAAGTTCCTCCATCAGGCCGCTGGTCCTGACGTGGAGATCAGCCACCTGGCCCCGCAGAGGGGTCACCACTTCATAATCCATTGTGCCACACACACACACACACACACACACACACACACACACAACACACACAACACACACACACACACACACACACACACACACACACACACACACACACACACACACACACATACATACATTTGTATCGATTACTGTTGTGTTTGAAAGGGTTGCAACATTAATAACATCACCAGCCCTGGCCTGGTCTGGCCTACACATCACAACCAGAACACGGAGCCCGTCCTCCGGGTACTCACCGCCACGTACTCCGGGATGGAGAGCTTGTCGTCGGGCAGAGCATGCAGCTCCTGGTACTTGGCCTGGGAGATGTCCAGCTCCCGCAGGGACCTCCGCAGCTGGCCCGCTCTGTCACACAGCTGCCGGTTGGTCTCCTCCAGCTGCTGCTGCTTCAGCAGTATGCCGTCCATCTCTTGCTTGCGCAGAGACTGCTGTTTCCTGCGGAGAGTGGAGAGAGGCAGAGTCAGCACTAGGCCCACGGGAGGTGGCGGTGGGAGCATCTCATGGCTCAAGCACATGCAATGATGAATCATAATGCCATAGCTTTGACATTAGGCAGTAGCTCAGGAGGTAAGAGTGGGTGGCAACGGGACAGTTGCTGGTTCGATCACTGGGCTCCGCCTAGCTAAGTGGAGTCCCTGAGCAAGATGTCTCATGAAAGTGTTAGTTTTAACTTGCGGGGACTGGCCCGGTGAGCGTTGGTGGTCGGTTGGATACTCTTGGGAGCTCTGTGGGTCGATGTCTGGATGTCTGGATCTCTGGAGCTCTGGGTCTCTGGGTCTCTGGGTCTCTGGAGCTGTTCTGTCTATGTCTGTCTGTCTGTCTCTGTCTCTGTCGTCTCTCTCTTGTGTCTCTGTCTCCTTCTGTCCTTCTTGTTTTCTCTCTCTCTCTCTCTGTCTCTCTGTCTCTCTGTCCAGAGACCAGCACAAGAGCCAGTATGAAGCCAAGCTGCGGGAGGAGCTGGAGAGCATCAGGCTGAAGACGGGACAGGAGATCGACCACCTGCAGCGGGCCTCCCGGGAGATGTACGAGAGGGAGAACAGGTAGCAGCCAGGAGGAGGAGGGGTGGGCGGGGGCCGGGTCAAAGGTCATTGTTGTTCTAATGTTTTACATGTTGATTGCCTCGTTGCGCCCTTGCCTCTGCACGGTGTCCCAGAAGTATAGTTTCACTTTGGTTATTGCAGCTGTAAAGCGATTTGGATAAAAGCGCTTTATAACAGCAGTGCTCACGCTCTTGGAAAACATGGGGGAAGTCCCATTTTGATCAGTTTGCAAGCCACGAGATGTCTGATGCGTTATGGGAAACAATTATGCTTTGGATGTTGTTGGATATCATTATTGTTTTTTAAGTGATTCATGATTTCTGATATTGGGAAGTGATTTCGGTGGGTTTTTAGTGATCCATCTTTTAGTGATTTATTGCTCCACAACAGAATTTTCCAAACATGTTTTCTAAACCATTCATATTGATTTTACAATGATCCCCCGTTGCCCTGGAAACACATCTATATAAATACATCTTTATTTAAAGAGCCACAAGGCGCGGTTTGGCTGGGAGTATGGCTGGCCCTGCCCCCTTCCCAGACACTGCCCTGGTTGTACAACCGATGATTCAGCTCATTTTACTGGATGTATTGTTTCCCAACGACATACTGTATCTCCTCTTATCACAATACCTGTAGAATCACCCCCACAGCTAAATCCATTTGTAAACTGGACGTATGTAAATATAATGCTGATAATATAATAATCTCTTTTTAAGGCAAGACTAACGTTCAAATCTCTCACTTATATGAGGCGTTCATGTGGACATTTTTAATGTTGTCTTGTTTTTGTTCCAAAAGATGATAATTTGATTCCATGTTAATTACTAACTTACAAATTACCCCACTGATAATTAAAAGCAGCAATTGACATGGCTGTCACTAAACTCCAAATGACAGATCTTTGCGTTGCTGTAATTAGAGCATCAGTGCATAATCACAATCATAATAATTATAAGGATGGGGACAGTTATAAAGCAGTTAAGGGTGTGTGTGCGTGTGTGTGTGTGTCCTAGGAACCTGCGTGAGGCGAGGGACAACGCCGTGATGGAGAAGGAACGGGCGGTGGCCGCGGAGAGAGATGCCCAGTCCAGATACGACCAACTGCTGGAACAGTGAGTGCCACTGTTCGATTCCCTCCCGACCGCCAACTCCCACCGCTCTGTTCAGTGTGTCGTCGCACGCACTGTGGGATATTTACAGACGGTCAATGGGTTGGCCGCTACATTTTGTTTAAAGGGGCCCTATTATACCACCAGGTGTGAGCTGTTTCAAAATTGTCATGTGACTACAATTGTCACTGTAACGAAGTGAGTGTCCACCTAGATGTATGCTGCCAAGATGTATGCAGACTACCAGCCGGCCCAGTGGACTTTAGCCACTGGTAAACTGATCTAGTCAGCATACATCTAAGTGGACACTCCCACTTGTGATGTCACTTCGTCACAATGACAATTTTAGTCACATGACAATTTTTAAACAGCTTGTGATGGCTAAAAAGCAAGTATATTTCCATCCGTCGGTAAACCCCCCCCCCCCCTCGCTTAAATAAACTTAAATAAACAACAACCATGGATGATAGCCAAATTACACAGATTTAATAAGTTTGTCCTGTGATGTTAAGCAAATGCTTGGCTAACAGACGGTAAACACCCTCTGGTCGGGCTCCGAGGTTAACGTACGCTTGGGAAAGTCAATACCAAAAAGGTGTTGTGTGGAGTGTATGTGTGTATGTGTGTGTGTTTGGTGACTGGTTTAAGCAGCCTTACCTGGCCCAAGTTAGAGTCTGGGTTTGGGATGAATGCCCACAGGCTAAACCAGCCATACTCACTCACTGACACACACACACACACACACACACACACACACACACACACACACGAGAGAAGAACCACCTCTCCACAAGGGGGCTCATTAGTTGACAACTCCGCTGTGCTTGCCGCAGTTGATAAGCAGTAAACAGCTGTGCTCTTCTGTTGCTTTGGTTACACAAGTTGGGTAGCGGATTAATTTAGAAGTGATTTCGACTTGAGCGACACCTGGCCTGTCAGCTGGTCAGAAAAGGGTATTCACCCGGACCATGAATAGAAGAAGAATAGAACTTTATTAATCCCGAAGGAAATTCTTCTGCCAGGTTGCATAGCAATACAGTACAATAAAACAATATGGAAAACAACTGAATAATAAAAATAAACGAACAGATTTACAAATTTACAGTTAAAATATACAAATATGTGGGCAAGATAAGATATTCTGACAGCGAAAACAATTTGGCATAATTGAAGTGTAATATTATTGGACATGACATTAAGAATATTGCACATGATGATGAGAGGAGATGAGAGGTAGTGTTATAGATAATATTTATAGACAACATGATAATAATAAATATAGCACATGATAGAGGATTGCACGTGATGTTGGACAGTAATGTTAATATTGCACATAATACTGAGGAAAGTGCACTTGATGTTGAGAGGTAATATTGCACATTATATTGCTGTGTTCATTGTCTTGTATTTCAACTGTCCTTCCCACAGAGGGGGAGGAGTTATAGAGTTTGATGGCCAGAGGCAGAAAGGACCTCCTGTGGCGTTCTGTGGTGCACCTCGGTAATCTCAGTCTACGACTGAAGGTGCTCTGGTATGACTCCAGCGTGGCGTGCAGGGGATGGGAGGCGTTGTCCATAATACTGAGTAGTTTACTCAGCATCCTCCTCTCCGAGACCTCCACCAAAGACTCCAATTCCAGTCCCAGGACAGAACCCGCTTTCCTGATGAGCTTATTGAGTCTGTTGGCGTCGGCTGCCTTCACCCTGCTGCCCCAGCACACAACAGCGTAGAAGATGACACTGGCCACCACAGAGTGATAGAACATCTGCAGCATGGTTTTGCAGACGTTGAAAGAACTGAGTCTCCGTAGGAAATACAGGCGACTCTGACCTTTCTTATACAGGGCCTCTGTGTTTTTAGTCCAGTCCATTTTATTGTCTATGTGAACACCCAGGTACTTATATTCCTCGACAATGTCCACCTCTGTCCCCCTGATGCTGACCGGTTTCGGGTGAGTTGGTTGCTTCCTGAAATCAACCACCAACTCCTTCATCTTAGAGATGTTGAGTTGCAGGTGATTTAGTCCACCACCACTCCACGAGACTGTCTACCACACTCCTGTACTCGGATCCTGCCCCTTCTGATACAGCCCACAATGGCAGAGTCATCCGAAAACTTCTGCAGGTGGCAGGACTGTGAGCTGTATCTGAAGCTCTTGAGCCACACTTGGAACCAGGAGGGGGAATTAAAGTGACATGTCGCAAACGCTGTAGGGAGATCGATGTCCGCCCTATTGTGACAGTCAAGGAGGTCAAAGGGTCAAAAAGTAACAATTTCTCAGAAATCATGGTCGGTAGATCAGGTACATTTTCCCAGGGCGTTTCCATGGAAATGTCTTGGTGTGTGTGTGAGATGTCAGTAAGTAATATCCTGTCATCATTCTAGGGGTGGGGGGGTTTGGAAGTGTGTTTGTGGTTTGCCCTCCCTTTTTCTACCAAAAATCATGAGCGTTGTTTCCTTTATTGGTGATACAGGTCAGTCCGAGGCCAATGAGTGACATCGTCAGTGTCAATTACCAACACTCTCACCCGTCCCAAATGAAAGTCAACCACTTCCCTTTCTAGAGGTTGAGTCATCCTTATATAATATAATATAATTATATTCTTGTCTATGCTGGCGAAGTGAGACAAGCGGTGGCAATAACTTACCACTTTTCTTTTGTCTGTTATTTTAGTGTTTGTCTTTAGTCAACCGTTTCACAACGCAACAGGGTTGCTTAACAAGTATCATTTCATTTATTGATGAAGTTCCCTGGGCCCACACCCTGCTTTAAAAAGCTTTCAAGAAAAGCTGTGTGTCATGTCCTTTCATAGGCCTGTTGCATTGGAATCCACCAGTGTATAAGCGACAGGTGTCAAACACTTCAATTTGATTTCAATTAGTTTTTATGCTATTAATATCATGACAACTGGTGGATCATCAGTGTCACTAGAAACACACTAGCACTGAACGATATGCAGAAGAAAAAAAAAATCATTATTATTTTGTCAGATTGCATAATGCCTCACTATTGGGAATGCACATTTTTGCATCACGATTTAAATTTCCACAAAAAAAAGAATGATGTGACTTTTGTTGGGGTCTGGACCAAACAAACATGTCAATGTGGGTAAATAAAAATGTAGGCCTGGGCATCTCCGCAGGGCTGAAGTACTTAGTGGTGTTATAATTACACATGTGACACTTACCGAAAAAATTGCAGCTTCTGCGATTTGGATCTTGCACTTGGCCTTATTGCGATTAAAACACACACACACACACACACACACGATACATCCAGCCCCTAAATAACAACAACAACAACCACAGCAGCAGCAGTATGATCCGCATGTGTATCACTGACACTGCAGTAGCGACTTTAAATGCCAATCATTTTTGAAGCTCCCACCAGCTGTTTCATTCTCTTTCCCCCCCCCCCCTCCTCTCTCTCTCTTTCTCTCTCTCTCTCTGCCTCTCTCTCTCTCTGATCACATTCCCACTCGCCAGCTCCATCGCAGGCCAGGAACGACAGATGCCCGCCACAAAGCCTTTAACCCCTTAACCCCGCACTTGCCTCTATTTTTGGGGGGCAAAGAATGAGGCGGACGCGGTTGATACGGCGTCGGCCAGCATTCCCAGAACGCAGCGCCAAATCAAACAATCCCTCGTCGTCCTATTTGGGGAACGCTGTGGAATTCGTTGGGCGAAGGGCGAAAACGTTTGCTGTCAAACTGGTCGAGAGTCATTCACCTGACATTTATTTCATTTTTATTTGCTCTGGGATTTTACTTCGGGGCCCTCGTACACTGCGTATGAAAACGGCGGCGGGTTATTGCGCCGCGTCTGATTGGACGGCGACGGGAACACGCCTCCGCCTCGCCCCCATCTTTTCAACATTATTTTTGTTTGTTTGAGACGCTTTTAGCCGCAGCTTCTACTGACAGACAGAGGATGTTTGGGGGGGGCGGGGTTCTGCTGCCACTGACATCGCGAGAACACTGACCCTTCCGGGACACCGTATGGATGATGAAATCCATAAGGAGTGGGCTGCAATGGGGGAGTTATTAATATTGCCCACCCAAGTGACTCTCTGGCCACCAATTAAGCCAGCCGGCGGAAGCCGGTATAGCCAAGGAATTCTTGTCCATTTTCTGCCAAAAATTGTTTTCTTCTTTATTTAAGGACATTCAAGAATAGACACCCGTTCCTCACTGCAATAGTCATAGTTCTGTTGTATTCTTCAAATGAGAAACGGCTGCTTTCCATTTTTTCCATTCTTCTAGTTGAGGCTGTGGTTGTATCTCTTTCTATCGGCTCACAGAGGGCCAAACAACACTCAGTGGAAATGGGTGCTTAATCCTTTTCTGAATAACACGTTTTTAAATGGGTTTTTTAAAGGGAATGTTCAATTCAAATGTCTGGAAAATCCTCAGTTTGTCTATGCTTTGTCTTGGGTCATTTCTGCGAATTTTCAAATAAAGAAGAAAAACCAGTCCAGGCTTATTCCACATTGTATTTGTGGGATTACAAAACCCCAAACACACGCCAAACAAGTCAGTCAACGTTTTATTGCTTTGCCAAAGCAAACATAACTTAATCGGGAAAGGAGCACGCTAAAACAAACTATGACACGATGCTAGATGGATACATTGATAAATATGTGTTTTGATAGCATTCATTTTCGAAACATGTCGGTGGAAACCAATAATTCAGTGTGTGTGTGTGTGTGTGTGTGTGTGTGTGTGTGTGTGTGTGTGTGTGTGTGTGTGTGTGTGTGTGTGTGTGTGTGTGTGTGTGTGTGTGTGTGTGTGTGTGTGTGTGTGTGTGTGTGTGTGTGTGTGTGTGTGTGTGTGTGTGTCCACCCAGGTACCGCCAGCTGCAGCTGGGGACGGACGGCCGCATGTCCGAGCTCTCCAACCAGGCCAAACTGCACGCGTTCGAGGCCGAGCGTTCTCAGCTGGTCCAGGAGGAGACGGCCAAGGCCCTGGGCCAGTGCCAGGTGGAGTGCGAGAAGCAGCAGAAGAAGATGGAGGTACGCCGCCCCGCCGTGATACGGGACAGCCTCTTCAGGGGCTGCGTGTCCTGAAACCATCGGCGGTGTAACGTTCACGTATTTAGTGGCAATTCCTTTTCTTTTTTTTAAATGAATGTATGCTTCAGGGGCGGCAGTAGTTCAGAAGGTAGAGCGGTTGTCTCGCAACCGGAAGGTTGCTGGTTTGATCCCCGGGCTCCACCTAGCTTAAGTGTCGAGGTGTCCCTGAGCAAGATGCAAAACTGCTCCTGACGTGTTGGTTGTTACCTTGCATTTGCATGGTTGACTCTGCCATCGGTATATGAATGGGTGAATGTGAGGCAACTGTAAAGCGCTTTGGATAAAAGCGCTATATAAATGCAATCCATTTACCATTTCACTAGTCATGTGCCGTCGTTGCGTGCCCCTTCTCAAAATGCACTTGTTCAAAACGGGCAGATTTCATGGCCTCCAGTATCACTGCTTGCAGCTTTCTCGAGCCGCTCACCCAAACAACTTCACAGGCACTGCATGTCCTTGGGTCCTCTGCAGTACACTCGCCAAGTCAAGTCAAGTGTGAAGTCAATCGAGTGGTTGCAGGTCTTGATATTGAAAGATAAGCGTTCTGCTTCCCGCCTACAGGTGTTGACACAGGAGTTCTACGGGCTGCAGACCGTCTCAGAGAAGCGTGCCGTGGAGCTGCAGGCTCAGAACGCCGAGCAGGCGGCCCGGCTGCAGACCTATGAGAGGTTGGAGCAGGAGCTGGACCAGGTCACCATGCAGGCTGCGGAGAGTAAGGACTCTACTATGCCCCACCTTAACACCCCCACTCTCCCCCACACTAGAAGGTCTTAAAGGGTTCAGCGATTAGACAGACAAGCTGGCGCAGTGCATTTATTGTCACATCGGGGGGCGGGCGGGGTGGGGGGCACGTCAAATCTGTGAACAAGGAGAGCTGAAGCAACGATTGATCAGGGCGATTGGTTAGTTTCTGTGGAGTGTGTGTGGTTGGTGGCCGGTTTAAGAAGCCAATAAAAAGGTTTATTGCTGAGTTTGTAGTTGTTTGAACACAGAGTATGTGGTGCCTCTCGTGTGTGTGTGTGTGTGTGTGTGTGTGTGTAAGTAAGTAAGTAAGTAAGTAAAATGTATTTATAAAGCACATTTAAAACAGCTCACGTTGACCAAAGTGCTGTACAACCAGAGCAGGCCATCATAATAAAACATAAAATAAAAACACCCACATAAGCATCAATACACACAGTGCAACAATAAAATTCATCAGTCACATTTGGAGGATCCAACGCTAAGGAATAAAAGTACGTTTTGAGCCTGGACTTAAAAGAGTCAATGGAGGGGGCAGATCGGATAGAGAGGGGGGTGCTGTTCCATAGTCTAGGGGCTGCAACAGAAAAGGCGCGGTCACCCTTGGATTTTAGTTTAGGTTGCGGGACAGCCAGGAGCCCTAAGTTAGACGACCTGAGGGGCCTGGAGGTGGAATAAGGGGTCAAGAGGTCTGTGATATAAGAGGGGGCCTGTCCATTCAGGGCTTTAAAAACAAATAGGAGAATCTTGAATTCAATCCTGAACCGTACTGGAAGCCAGTGGAGAGAGGCCAGAATAGGGCTAATATGGTCCCTTTTCCGGGTACCCGTCAGGAGCCTGGCAGCAGCGTTCTGGACCAGTTGCAGGCGGGACAGGGACGAGTGACTATACCAGTGTACAGGGCATTGCAATAGTCTAGCCGAGACTATATGAAGGCGTGGATGACCTTCTCAAGATCTTTGGAAGATAGGAAAGACTTGATTTTGGCTATAGTGCGAAGTTGGAAGAAGCCGGCTTTTACTACTGCATTGACCTGTTTGTCAAACTTAAAGGCGGAATCAAATATCACGCCAAGGTTTGTGACATGGGACTTAACCAGAGTAGACAGATTGCCTAGACTGCTGGTGGTCAATTTGATGGAGTCAGGGGAGCCGAAAAGTACAACTTCAGTCTTGTTTTCATTCAACTGAAGGAAGTTTTGCGCCATCCAACACTTGATGTCCTCAAGGCAGTCTATGAGACTGTTTAGATTAGCACCGGTCGTTAGGTTTCAGGGGAAGATAAAGCTGTGTGTCATCTGCATAGCAGTTAAAGGAAATGTTGTGCTTATGAATGATTTGACCAAGGGGAAGCATGTAAATGGAAAACAGAATGGGACCCAGGATTGAACCCTGTGGGACCCCGAAGGAAAGACTAGCTGGGGAGGAGGAAGAATGGCCTAAATTCACAGCAAAACTTCTATTGCTGAGATAGGATGAGAACCAGGTCAAGGTGGTGCCATCAACACCAACCCTGTACTGGAGACGGTCAAGTAAAATGTCATGATCCACTGTATCAAAAGCTGCGCTGAGGTCGAGAAGAACCAGGATAGCACAGTCACCGGAGTCGGCAGAGAGGAGCAGGTCATTGGACACTTTCAACAGGGCAGAATCTGTACTGTGGTGCGCCCTTCTTCACACTTGGCTGGGGACACATCCAAGTTGGTACTGGGGGCGGGACGAATAACAGAGTTGATAGTCCTGAAAAGAACCTTGGGTTTATGAGCGTTGTTCGAGATGAGGTCAGAAAAGTATTTAGTTCTTGCAGCCTTAACTGCTTCCTGGTAGTTGAGACGGTTGTCCCTCAGGATTTCAAAGGAAATCTGGAGCTTATCATGTTTCCACTTCCGCTCTGCTTTTCTGCATTCCCTCCTTAAGGCTCTGGTGGCGTCATTTAGCCAAGGTAAACCTTTAGGTTTGGGCCTTTTCAATTTGAGGGGGGCAATAGAATCTAAGATAGAAGAGCAGGTGGTGTGGAATAGTGAAGTAAGCTCCTCAGTGCTGAGATGGGGAGGAGAAACCTCAATAGTGCATGTATTTGGAGCAGCTATGAGGGCCTGGGTGACCTTATCGGCAGTTGAAGAGTTAATGTCGCGAGAGCAGCGAGCAGGGAGATGAGAATTTGTTGGTAGGAAAGGCAGAAATGAATCAAATACCACAGCACTATGATCTGATAGACAGGCATCAATTGTTTCCATATTGGAGATAGGAAAACCACATGATAAGACTAGGTCAAGATTATGGCCTAGCTTGTGTGTAGGGCCAGCGACAAACTGAGTCAGATTAAAAGATTCCACTAGGTGCATAAATTCACTCACAAGAGGCTTAGAGGGACAACAGACATCATAGATGGGCATGGTAGTGGACAGAAAATCCGCAAAATGTGGAATAAAGTCAAATTTTTGGCGGACGATACACAAGTGCAATTAAAAGAGGGTTTGACTGTGCCCACTTTAATTAATTGCACCTCGAAACTGGAGAATTGGTCAGAGTACAGTAGGCGGCAATTAAAATGATTCTTGAACACAGCGGCTAGACCCCCACCACGTCCGGAGGGTCTAGGTGTGCTCAAAAAGTGACAGTCATCAGGACAGAATTCAACAAGTGGAACAAAATTACCAATGTTAAGCCAGGTTTCCGTCACCAGCAAGAAATCCAGTCTATGGGCAGTAAAAAAGTCATTAAGAATAAAAGTCTTATTGGATAACGATCTCGCGTTGATCAAAGCCATCTTGACTGGGGCAGCAGCAGAGTCATAATCCGACGGCGGCACCCACGTCAGAGGGCGGAGATTCTGGGGTACTAGCCTACCGCGCTTCATGGATAGCCTGGAGCGTGTCCTGTGGTTCACGATGACCGGGACGGGGAGAGAGGAAGATCTGTAGGGGGGGCACGCTGTCCAAGCGTCTAATGGGGCGGGTGGAGTAGCTGCTTTAAAAGGGCTAGGGGGAGTGGCACTAATAGAGGTAAACTCATGGCATCAATCTGTAAAACTGGCTAGGTGGCAGGAGAAATTAGTGGCCAGGACTGTCATTCCGTTATCGTTGGGGTGGAGGTTGTCGTGTTTGAACAGATTATTCCTAGTCCAGAAAGAGTCAAAGTGGCTGATATAGCCATATCCACATGTTGTGCAAAAGTGACGTAACCATAGATCGGCATTGTAGATACGGATTAGACCGGATAATATGCAAATTTTGCCGAGGCTTTCAATCGTCACTGCCAGGAGTTCGTCGTCATACCGGAGTTTGATTGATTGTCTACACCTGAAGGCATGTGTACCCGCATGCACAATCACTGTGTGTGTGTGTGTGTGTGTGTGTGTGTGTGTGTGTGTGTGTGTGTGTGTGTGTGTGTGTGTGTGTGTGTGTGTGTGTGTGTGTGTGTGTGTGTGTGTGTGTGTGTGTGTGTGTGTGTGTGTGTGTGTGTGTGTGTGTGTGTGTGTGTGTGTGTGTGGTGAGGACTGGTTTAACCTGTGGTGCATTGATTTACCGATGCACCACAGCCTCACCCAGCCCCAGAGCCTGACTCAGTGCCAGGTGAGGCTGCCTAAACCAGCCACTCAACCACACACACGCCACAGATAAATGCATATTTCAAGTCCCTGCTATTCGCCTGCATCACCTCTGCGTTGTTGCTGTTGCTGTTGCTGTAGTGCCAATATTTACAAAAAATGTTCTGTTCACAATTGTAAATCCCTGATAACAAGAGAATAATCCAAAATATGTTCTGAAAAGGCCATGCTACGTTTCATGCCAAAAAGTCTCAAACAAGCACCTCTACACCCCCTCTTAGATTCAGATCAGGTCAGAAGGCGATAGCAATACAGCTAACAGCTAACGGTTAGCGTCTCCATCTCTCTCCCAGTCGAGAACGAGGAGGAGGCGGAGAGGGTCCTCTTCTCGTACGGATACGGCGCCAACGTTCCCACCACGGCCAAGAGGAGGCTCCAGCAGAGGTAGCGAACACACAACCTCCTTCTTGTCCTTTGTTTTTGTTTTGAGAGTATATGGACAGAATGGATTTGAGATTAGGATTGGATTTAGATTAATTAAGGTCCACACAGGTCCACACAGGTCCACAGGTTCCCATGCGTCGTCCCCACATCACAAACAGACCCTTTTTCGCAGATCGTCGGTAGCAGGGTGAAGTAACTTCCTGTCATGTTAACATTAGGTGGGTTATATTCATGTCAGTCGCAGCACCAGCATGGTCCATAATGTATATTTACTGGACTAGTTGTGTCTCTACTGGTCCACTGCCAGACCTCAATCCAACGGACCCAGTATTAATGTTATGAGCTACACCCGTGTTGTTCCTGCTGTGAAAAGGGTCTGTTGTGCTCCCATGTGAACATTGTCAAATCTGATAGAAATAATCAGCTCATCAAACGCAGCTATGAGACAAGTTCTGTACATAACGTAACATAAACCTGTATGATGACCATGTATAGATTTGGTGTATCGATTGATTTGCCGTCACTTATCAAGTGCTCTTCTCACTGTGCTATGTTACAGTGACATCTTAAAGAGGCAAAACAATGTAATGTTCCAAGACAATAATATTTTATGATAATACAAACAAATCACTGCCAATTGGTGTATCAATGCACTAGGCAAAGGGTAACTTTGCAGATTCAACTTTGTATCATTTCAATGTGGGTAGTAATAGACTTGAGGAGAGTTGGTGAGAGGATTGCCGGCAAGAGTTGTTACAAAAGGCGCAGCTTAGTGTGTCCCTAAAATTTCATTTCAGGTCAAATCATCTTGGCTGAATATTTCACATGATTTGGACATTGTGAGATTTGTCGAGGGAGAATTCTCCTTGAGCAAGACTTGGTTTGACACAATAACAAACAGACCAGATGAGGCAAAGACAAATCTCTCAGGATCCTATCCCTAACGTTGTCAGATACTTGTCATAATAACCTGAGCCTGTCAGGAGCAAGAACAAGCACTTTTACAGGATGTACCGTACATTGACGGGGCGATATTGCCCCAAAGAGTTTTCATTGCAGCCCTTTTCGCACCCGGCGGCTGAATCATTTTTGCTCAATACTGGACCAATTTCCAAAATAGTTGTCTGCATTAGTCACTTTCTTGGACCCAAAATGAATGATATATGGTCCAGGTTGAAAAATCCCAGCGCTATCCTTTAAGTAAAGGCATGCAGGACAGTAAATAAGCAACGAGGGCGGACAGGCACAGACATAAACAAGCATCAACAACAACAACAACAACAACAAGCATCGACTGCTATCGACGGACGTGGCATCTTCAGCATACGGCCAATTGCGGCCAAGTACCCTTGGCGGTCCAACGTGATGGGTGCATCCCATGGCAGCGAAAGCTTCCGTATCACCTGCAGCAATCACCGCTTGGCAGCGGACCAGCGGATCACTCCATTCGTCACTTTTAAGACGCCAACGGAGAGGTGTATTTCAAATGGATTTGCTCACCTGCTGTTCTGCGCTTAAGCCATCGGGCTTTTACCCACGGTCTCCACCCCAGAGCTCCTTGTTGTTATGGATTTACTGTAATGTAAGGGGAGGTATAGTTATGCACATGATGTGCCTTCGCATTAAGAGTAGTACCTTCAGGCAGCTCCATTAGTCAATGTCAAGACCCTGTTGCATATTTTGTTAATAAAAGCTTGGATGATGGAGGGTGAATGTCCTGTGATCCAACTATTTGTAAATCGTTTTATTTTCCCAATATTAAACTACACCCCAAGGTTTAAAATTGCAGTCGGTTTTAGTTTTTAGTTTTTTTAGACTCTGTGTCTAAATAATAGGAAGCCCAGGGAGTTTCATGTTCTCTAAGGGAAAAAAAGGCAAATGTTACTGCCACCCTGAAAACGTGACACGGCGCAGGTTGACTGATTGTGCCGGCTTAACGCAAAACGGGTCACACCAGCCGCCACAGTTCCTCACGTTAGGCAGGGGGTTCGACAGGCAGCCGAAAGGTTCTGAGTTTGAAGCCAAAACTTGTGTGTGTGTGTGTGTGTGCGTGTGCGTGTGCGGCGTGCGTGCGTGCGTGTGTGTGCGCACATACTTGCACAGCGTTCACCTGGCTCGCAGGGTGCTTCAGCTGGAGAGACAAAACACTTCGCTGAGGAGGGAGGTGGAGAGACACACCTCGCAGACGGGACACATATCTGAGGAGGTAAGCACACACACACGCACACACACACGCACACGCCCACGCACACACAGTGTTCACTCAGCCAGGACCGCAGTCTAGTGGTTAAAGCAGTGATTCCCAAATGTTTTGCCATGAGGCAAGTCCAGGTGTACCGTGGGATTTCGTGACAACCACAAAATTTTTAATTGACTAAATCAGTACTTGCACACACGTATTTCCCAATACAGAGGAAAATTCTATGCAAATTTCTTTTCTATTTTACAAAGCTTACATTTCACAAATGAAGTCTTGAATTATATACATTAGTTGCTTGTCAAATTGTATTTGACATTGGTAAATAAATGTTAATAGAGTCATATCACGTGTTATAGAGGCTATGTTGCACGGATATGAATACAGGTGCACCTTGAGGTTTTGGCTTGCCCCTTTGGTTGGTTAGCGGCTGGGTTAGTGGGTGTTTGATTCCCAACTGAAAGGTTCTGGGTTTGATCTCCAAACGTCTGCAGTCTACTAGCCTATAGAACCTCCTGGAGCACATCACAACTAACCCCTACCTGCTCTTTCATCGCATGTATCGAGAAAGAAAAGAATACATATCAGTCCAAGTGGCTTTGGATTGGATAAAAGTGTCTTGTTTCGAGGACAGGTCATATTGCTGTTGTCCCTGGTGACAGGGACAACAGCAATAAGCAGGAAGATCTGTAAGCAGGAAGTGTAAGCAGGAAGATCTGGGCATCCCCATTGCATATTTTCAGTGAGCCTCCGACGCTGTCCAGAGCGCTTCACGTCCTGGTCGCCAGCACCGGCGCTGTCCCGTGGTTTGCGAGTGCAACGTATTACTAGTGGGGGGAAAATCCTGGATTAGGATGAGGATTTTATTTCTTGGACTGTCTTTGTCGTGGATATAAAAGCGGTTTGTCAACTGCAACGTAGACTGTGATGGTGATCGGTGGTGGTGGTGGTGGTTTGTGACATAAGGTGGAACTGTTAGGGGTTGGCGGAGAACCCAAACGCAGGACCCAGACTCGGAGTTCAGACACAAATAGTCCTTTAATTGGAAGGTGTCGCAGGGGGAAACCAGGACGCTAACAACGTGACAGGCAGGTCATGTGACTGGCACGCGAGTGAAAGACAGGCAGACAAGTAGTCAAGCAGGCAGGCTGGTAGACAGGCAGGCTGGCAGACAGGCAGGCGGGCAGGCAGACCGACGGGTAGGCAGCCAGGCAGGCGGGCAGACAGGTAGGCAGACCGGCAGTCGGGCTGGCAGACAAGCGGGTAGCGGAGCGGGCTGGCGGGGGACGGGTCGCGATCCTGGGCAGAGGAGAAACGGGTTATTATCCAAGATCAAACACAGAGATACCATCTGTGACGGATCTCTAACCATACTGGTTGAAACAACGATCTGGCGATGAGTGGTTGGGAAGCCGGGGTTCTTATATGGTGGTTGATTGCCAAGCGATGACAGGTGTGGACCCCGGGCAGGTGCCGCTGATGACGCGCGGGCGGCACCGGAGTCTGGCGCCACGCCCACCAACACGTAGGGGAACCCCGGTGACACGGTCGCAACCGTGACAGGAACGACCACAGATCGCAGGACAGCAGGATCTGTTTCAGGGTGGTTATGCCCACAGCGATGTTGTCGTGTGACACGTGAACCTATCCACAAAATGTATGCACATGCTGTTGCGTGTGGCATTAACTTGAGCTATATGTCGCTTTTTGGGGGGGAAACACAGTTTTGGAAGAAGAAGAAGAAAAAGTAAAAAGCTTCAGGCAGGTGCCGTTTCTGTGCTGTCCGCTTTCAACCGTCTCCAGGCTCTGTTTGAGAAAAAGGTGTGTGAACCGGGAGTCTTAGAAGCTGTCAGTCGCTGACAGCCGAGCATCACGGTGCCTAAAGCCGTGACGGACGCGCTTGTCTCGCTCTCTCGCTCTCTCTCGCTCTCTCGCGCTCTCTCTCGCTCTCTCTCTCTATCTATCACGCTCTCTCCCGCGACTCATTACAACAACCAGCGCAGCACAGGCTTTGTTTGTTGTGTTTGGCCCGTTCCGTGTGTGTTTATACTGCAACCCGTCTATCACCTGGACTGCTGTCAACTCCAACACAAATCTGTCGAGTTGTGTTGTTGTGTGTCGCAACCACCATCGCACCGCATCACGTTGGCGGTACTCGTGCACGCCACGAGGGGCCAATGCGCGAGCGAGCCTCTCGTCGGCCAACAAGATCGAGTCATGGTCCTGCTCTCCTGGTATGTCGACCAATGACCAGTGAGAATGACTCAAAAGAGCGGCGGTGGGTGGAGCCTGCTAATTAAATAAGCCAGCCATTCACCTGTCCGGCGTGATTGATTGGCACTCGAGATGCCGCGTGACTCACAGGGCCATGAAAGGAAGACGGTGAAATGTTATCTGTATTCATAGGACAGACCATGGGCGTGCACCACTTAGCCACCCACACATACATGCATGCAACCTCTTACCTCCGCTCCCACCGCCAGGTTTACTCACCTGCAACGCTAATAGGCTGTAAAAATAGATTATCCAGTAACACCAGTTAAAGATTATGTACCCCTGTAGATGCTGTCATCTGAAACGTATATATACTGTATGCACAGAGAGAGCGGGCAGCTTTCAGGTGCATGCAAACCCAAACCCAAACATCGCCGGTGATTAGATGAAATTAGCAGCGTTAGTAGCGTGGGCTTGTTTCTCAATGAAAAGTGTTTGTTGCGGTTATTAATGTCTGACTACATGCGCTCCCCGCCTTAGACCGCCCACGCCCCAGTGGTCAATGAACAAAGGGACATAAATCTAGACTATGTATTTATCTTTCTGCTTCCTTTGTGTGCATGGGTGTGCATCTGTCTATCTGTCTATCTGCATTGTCTGTGTGTCTGTACACCCCCACCGCCACTCCACAGCTGTCTGCAGCCAATCGGCTGCTGCAGCAGACCCAGCAGCCGTACAGCTACCTGGTAGACGCGGTGCGGCAACGGGACGCGCAGATCGCCACGTTCAAAGAACAAGTGGCCTCACTGGAGGACAGCGTGAGGTAAAATAAATCATGTGCGCGCACACATACACATACACACATACTTAGACACACACACACATACACTTAGACACACACACTTAGACACACACGTATGCACACACACACTGAGACGCACACACACTCTCTTAGACACACACACTTAGACTCACACGCACGCACGCACACACACACACACACTTAGACGCACACACACACACACACTTGAACACACACACACACTTACACACACACACACACACACATAGATGCGCCTCACTCCGGCATTTTATTTTGACGGTGCATAAAAGTTACAAGATGTTCAACTTTGGGCGCTGGGTGCAGAGCAGCCCTGGACCATCCACCACACAGGGAAGATGGAACAAAATGTCCAACAACAACAACCACTGCAACGGGGCGAAGCTGTTTTTTGTGCCCGTGTGTCCGAAATCACAGCGATCGTAAGAGCCCGTCGCTTGTCCAGTCCATGTTTGCCGTTAAAAGGGTTTAGATGGAACCGTTTTCACAACACACGGTGCCCCCCCCCCCCCCCCCCCCCCCCCCCAAGGCAGCTTACTTGTATCGTTGAATCTCTAATATCTTCTTTCTTTTAGTATCCTGCACCCCTGCATCCCCCTAGAGCATAGCCAACACTCCACCTGACATATACACCCCCCCACCAACACCCCTGCAGAAACTATGCAAATGAGGCACAGGTGCAGGTTAGCTCTTGCTCCTCTAGAGCCCCCCCCCCCCCGACTGAGCACGCTCACCCCAGGCTAGCAGGGAGCCCCACGGAAAGAAAAAAAGAGGGAATGAAGAAATACTTAAGAACTGGGCAGAAACTCCCCCTCGACCTGCTTATTTTACACAGAGATTTACGGGAGTCATCCACCGTCTGCTTGCCGTGCTGCTGCTTACTGCTGAGCATTAAGCACGTTTTTATGGTCTCTCTCGCTCGATCGCCCGCTCTCTCTTTCTCTCTCTCGCCCAGAGCGCAGGTTAACCCGAATAGGAAATACACGGCAAACTGTTTTTATTGGCAAATGTGTTAATTTCCTGTCTGGAAATCAATACAGTGTTATCTTAGCTTATGAAATGCGAGAAAATGCATTGAGTTACCATTACCCTCTGCTGTTGTGTGTGTGTGCATGCAATTTCTCCGTAAAGGCCAAAATATACTTGCTACACGCAAAGAATGTGTACACATATGCGTTTTGTTCTTGTATCATTTCTGCACATCTCCCCCATGCCTTGCATGTACGTACGCATACACAAGGTGCAATAGCAAACGGAAATGATTACGATTATGCTGATTATACTTTTCATTTCCCTTTCTCTCATATCGGGAGAGAGAGAGAGAGAAAGAGAGACTCGCATGCAAGCGACACTCGGGTCAGGCCAAGCAGCGATGATGAACCACGCAAAACCGTTTTTGTTTCCCACTACGCCGTCGAGAGTCGCGTCACATTCTCATGTTTGTATTGGTTAATTATCATTTGACTGTTTTACAGTCAGAATTTATAACCTGGGTGGTGGGAAACCGAAGGGTTCGCCGTTTGGAGTGAGCCGCTCGACTGACCGCCTTGGGGGCTGTGGGTGGATGGTTTTACAGTCCTGTGTGCAATTATAATTATATGAGCGCTGGCTTCTTTGAAATGTTATGTTATGTTATGTCTACAGACACATAATTGTGGTCATTCTGAACATGGGTGGAGGTCTACCTTCCTCTTTGGCATGCGTGTTTGCACGCCAAAGACATATACATGTTTTCTGACACGTGTGTGTGTGTGTGTGTGTGTGTGTGTGTGTGTGTGTGTGTGTGTGTGTGTGTGTGTGTGTGTGTGTGTGTGTGTGTGTGTGTGTGTGTGTGTGTGTGTGGTGTGTGTTGTGTGTGTGTGTGTGTGTGGTTCATCAGTTCCCTCAGGAAGGAGCGAACGGCCTTGCAGCAGGTGAAGAACAAGATGGCGGCCGACCTGGAGAGGCTCCTCAACCACCGGGAGGTACACGCCTCCTCCCCGTTACCGCGTCACCTGCTCTCGCGTTCTACCCGGCCTGCTGCCAGTTTAGCAGTACTCTAACCAGCAGATCCGATTCAGTAGATATGACAACTGATTGATCGTTGTTTGATCCTGCCAGCGCTGCTCCGAGAGCGCTGGAATTCCCAGGCTGCGGTTGGTTCTGTGTCTCCTCGTTGACAGTATGTGTTGACATAGAGCCATCTAGTTGACCTGATATACCTGCTCACATCGCTCATCTGTAGGATTATTTTTATATTATTATTATTTTTATCCAGCTGCCCGACAATATGTTTATTTATTATAATTATTACAGTCTTAACATGTATGTTGTATCCTTGGCAAAGAATCCTATACCCGTCTTGTCTGTGCAAAGTCTAATTCTTAGTCAATAACGTTTATTCTCTCTCTGTGTGTGTGTGTGGTGTGTGTGTGTGTGTGTGTGTGTGTGTGTGGTGTGTGGTGTGTGTGTGTGTGTGTGTGTGTGTGTGTGTGTGTGTGTGTGTGTGTGTGTGTGTGTGTGTGTGTGTGTGTGTGTGTGTGTGTGTGTGTGTGTGTCGCGTACCGCTACGTGCCCCAGTCGTAGGCAGCTGTTGTGTAGCCTGGCTGCTTCGGATGCCGTGTGAGAGCTAGGGCCAGTGCCGGAGCTCACGTCTTCGGGGGTGGGGGGAGAGCTGATGGATAGACATGGCCCTGAAATGGCCCTTGAAAGCCCCTCCCCCTTTAACCTGCTCCCACCCCCGGTCCATGCATTACTCATTAGCATTGCTCTCATAGGTGTTTCGCTTGCAGTTTAGGACCGGGGTGAATAAAAGTCAGACCCTCCATCAATCTGGATGACGAAAAAACAAACAGTTCTTGGTTAGCATGATAAGCCCAGTGGGACTGGAAATGGAATTTAAATGTACAAAAAAATGTGATTTCAACTGAATTGATGTATTTCTCTCTCTCTCGCCCCACTGACGTCCGGTCCTGTGCCTGCCTGTCCGTATGGCTCGGTCAGGAGCTGGCCGTGATGAAGCAGGTGCTGATCAGCATGCGATCGGGGGGTCCAGGGGTGCCGGGAGCGGGTCCTCTAGGACGGGACGAGGCAGGGGGGCGCCACACATCCGCCCGTCGCTCCAAGCGCCTCGGCGGAGGACCAGCAGAAGAGCAAGTGGATACACCGGGGAGGCCGAAGCCCACCGTGTTCGTAAGTGTTGGCGATCAATCAATCGTGGCGATGTCTTGTTCAGGTCAATGATCATAATGATAATATGTGCTTGTCTTGCTGAAGTCAGCCACTGAGTGTAGTTCCAACGGCAACGTAATATTGTTGTTACACGTATACTGTAGAATAGAATAGAACTTTATTAATCCCGAAGGAAATTCTTGTGCCAGGTTGCATAGCAATACAGTACATAAACTAACAGATTTACAAATGTACAGTTGATAGTCAGTTCATTTACAGTATCACAGATATTGTGACAATTCTGTAAATTTCCATGACTAAGATTGTGGCTGTATTAGAATACTTGTCAATGACTCATTGACGACAAATCATCGTGCCTTGACAGGAAAAGTTGGAAGACAATACCAAAGAAAAAGTTGACTGTGACAACGGACGTGCATTGTGTGTGAAACTAAAACATTGACGCAATATTTGTATTCTTGTATATGTGTTGCAGACCAAAAAGGAGGTTCCAGATTGGTATCGGAATAAACGCAATGGCCAGCCCAAATGACCCTTCTACATGCCACTGTGTATATGTGTGATTTTAACTCATTTTGATTGTAAAACAATTTAAAAAAAAAAAAAACCCATTTCACAATTCCTGACTTGATATCAACTGTAAATAGCTTTTGTCATTTAAATAAAGATTAATTTTTTGTAATAGATACTGCTTATGGCGTCTTTTGTTCTGAGGCTTTGACTTTGCAACCTTCTGCAGTAAAACCAGATGGATCACCTTTTGAGTGCCTAGACTGAGTCACGAGTCACTAATAATCCCCTATGCCAAGACACAATAATTAGGCTTAGCACAGCGGTTATAATTATTAAAGATTGGGAGAAGTGGTGGCACACATGAAGGTATAGTGGGAGGGCGAGGGAGTGGGGGGGGGTTACACCCGGGAAGTGCTGTGATTGGACGCATTGGTCAAACCTTGCAATTGAAGATGGTCAACTTATGAAGAACTATTGCATTGTAGTAACACTGGGTTTTGTGCACAGTAAATGTGCATTAAATTCCTCAAAGGACCCCCTCTTCAGTTACCAATGTACACCAAAAAAACGACTTGGCTATTAGGCTTTACACGTGGATATGTTGAGGTATGACATTGAGAACAGCGTGGTTTTAGTATTGGGTGTTGGATTACACGTGGTGTAAATTGAGGGTTTTGGTGTGGTGTGGGCAGCCATGAAGGCAACCACCAATCGCAACGCCTCTCTGGGACAAGAGGGCATTTCCCTGCTGTGCCGTGTGCTAAAGTTTTTTTTATTTAGTACATCATTTCCTTGTGTATTAAGTTATCCATTACTGGCTTGGTAAGTATAGGGCGGTGGCCAAAAGCTAGCAGCACGGTCTGCCGTTACACAGGTTTCATTTCTTCAGCGGGGGTTGATTTGTATGAGTCAAGAGTCATTTGGTTTTAAATATAGACATACTGGGCATACCATTTTCATTTCAGAACCAAGATCTTAATGGTGTCATATTAAACTCAGGCGGCTGCTTGAATGAATGAACGTGGTGTTGTGAGGGTTTCTCCGTCATTTTAGTTTCTATATAATTCATTTTCTTATTTTTAAATCCATTACCATTCCAGCCTAACGTAGGCCTGCACTATGTGTCCTCCGAAAGTGGTGGTGGTGGTGGTGGGGGCTGGAATGCAAGCTAAACTGCCCCCTGCATTTTTTTTATGGTATTTCCTGTAATTATTTGCATGTTAAATCTCTTCAACCTGCATTGAGGAAAACGTCATATAAAAGTCCACACTTGGTCTTTAAACCACAGGTGGAGAGACGGACTCTTATGCAGGAGTGGTGATGGGACACCACACACACAACATGAGGCCTATGGCCGAAACCATGCTTATATTTGATCTTTCTCTATCCAGGCCTACACAGTATGTCTTGTGTGTCATGTCAAATGTCATCGTGACAGAGATGATTCCAGCACATGGTTGAAATGTGGGTCAAACAAATATTATGCATTCGTTTGTGTTTGTGTCTGACGTTGTGCCCCCCCCCCCCC
>PIJE02000082.1:512119-522119 GCA_002895965.2 Coryphaenoides rupestris | reverse complement strand
TGTTAAGCTTTCGCTGTGTTCAGACTTTAAGAACTGGCTTTGTGATTGTTTTTTTTTTTTATATTAAAGGGAAGTGTGTTTTTCTTTTTGCTAGTACAGCCAAAAGTTTGTTTACCAATACCGAATATTTGTATCTTTTTTTTCTTTTTTTTGTTTGTTCTTGTAACTGGAAAAAAAAGCCAGACTTTTTATTGTTTTCAAAATTTGTTTTGCACTTGAAATGGTTGACTTGTCAAATCTCATTAGACTTTAGAACTCAGTTACCACTGGAAAACACAAATCTAATGACTGCAATTCATCTGAAGATACAAGTCACTGGACACTAAACAGAGCATCCCTCAAACTATGAGGCGGTTATAATCATGAGACGGCAAGGGACAGAAACACAAAGTAAAGGAATTGTAGTGAGAGAGAGCAGATGGAAGCAGGGAGAATTTTAAAGAGGGACAAAGAGTTTAAGCATTAAAGAGGGAAAGGAAGAGAAAGAGAGAGAGAGAGAGAGAGAGAGGGAGAAAAAGAGAGAAAGAAAGGTGGAGCCAGGGGACGTTGAAAGACAGAGTGTAGGCGTTTAGTTGCTAATGGGCCGCAATTACGTGATGAATTATTTAGCTTTTGGTTTTTTTCCGACGGGCGTGCGTTGAAGAAAATGTCAGCGGAGCCCATAATAGCCGAGCTTTTATAGAGAGACTCTCACAGAAGGCGCAGAGTTAAACAAACATTACAGTTATTTGTTGCACAAGCACCAGGTAGCCGTGGAGTATTTGGGGGAAAAGTTAAAAGGGCTGGGCACGATATGTCCTTTAAATATATTTTCTTTTTGTTCTTTTCTTTTTTTCTCTCCTTTTTTTTTCTTTTTTTTTTTACGAGAACATTCTTCATTGTTAACATTCTTCTTTGTCAATAACATGTTTATTGTGTTAAGTGCCTCGTTTTCTGGTTTAGAAATACTCTGTCAACAATGGCTGATGAATTGAAAGTTTCCACGGTGCTTAATTTATCGATATTTATAATATCGGGATAATGTGCGTATGTCTTTTTTTTGTATAATCCATCATTAGGTTCCACATTAATAATTATTTCACTGGCCTTGTGGTTAGGATCAGTTCACCCTCTGAAATATTTAAAATCACCAAACAACTTTGTCTTGCTTTATGATATTCGCAAATCTAGTGGCAATTGTACTCTACACCAAAGCTTTGGTTCATTGTTTTAATTAAGGCTGCATCTGTATTTCTTTCTTTTAACAAAAGACAGCATAGAACTAATCTCGGATCCAGAAGGTCGACAATGCTATCGCTTTAGATGCTAATCTAAAATCTGATTTGTGAGCCGAGTGTAGAACTAATGCAGCGCTGTAGAGTATCATGGTGAATCGGACTATTTATTGAATAAGTGAGGGTTGAACAAGGTCAACCATTTCTCCCCAACTAAAATGCCTTAATGTAAATATGCACTGTAAATATCAAAATGATTTTTGTTTCTTTTTTTTTGTAAACAAAAGGGCAAATGAAAAATGCCCGGCATCCAAAAAAACTATTTGAGCCTTTTTTTTTTTCTTTTTTTTTTTTTTTTTAAGATATTTTAATGTCATTGTTTTTATATTGTCCTTTGAACAACCTAGTTTGTAGTTTAATTTTTCTTTTTAGAAAAAGACCTTCCAAAGACAAAAGTTGTTTTTCTTCAACTGTAGCAAATTCTAATAAAGTCAAGACTCTTTTACAATTGTGTTCTTATTTATGGAATTGGGAGACTTTAAGTTAGTATTTATTTGTATTATTTTCAATGGTAGTGGCTAGGGTATGGGTTAGTATAATGTATAATAGTCTTGCAGAGTCAGCGTTTCTGGACAGAAACAAGTCACATTATGATTATGACTGTGAAAGTGATGGTATAGAAGATGCTAGACTGCAGGGTCTTCTATATATAGAGTAGGGATGAACCATATGGTACAAAAAAATCATATTACGATTGCGGTATGTTTCACTACTTGTGGGGAATGATAACTACTGCGGCACAATACAAATTTTGAGGGGTCTGCAGCAATACAGTTCTTCATTTATAATGGTGTCATACATTTACATTGACACATTACTCCAAAAAGTGCAGACTATAGCTATTGCGATCCGTTTCGATGCAGAGGCGCGGGTCAAGATACCAAAGCCTGCCACGTTCTTTGTACTCAAGGCCTATCAAAGTCTGTTATACATTTGGCCTTAAATACATAGTGTTTACGAGGTGTGATAAATGTGCATCCGCGACCGTTAAAAAAGACATAAGGTGGGTGTACACTTACTGTTGGGTTTCAAGGTGGTGGAAAACAACGACGCCTTGAAGCTAACCCCAAAGCGTGTGCTATTTAAAGGGTGGCTGGGACGGCGGTGATGAACAAGCTAACGCGGGACAGGTGCAGGTGATCAGCAACTCTGCAGCAGCGGAGGCCGGAGGACGTCATCGTGGCGGAGATTTTTTGGCTTCGCACTCATCACGCCGTACGTATGTTCCCCTTCTAAATGAATATATATTTGCTGCAGATAAGGTATATAAGCAAATATATATTATGAATAGGCCTGTATATACATCATCATCAGGGGGATGTGCTATCGTGAATATACATTAGGTTGTGAATATCCATCCTCATCAAGATGGAGATATGGTAAATATACAGTGTATTATGAATATATACACTATATGTACGGATGTCAAGATTAAAAATAAGAAAAATAGCCGGAAAGGAGTCAAGATGAGGAGCCACAGAGGGGGGAAAAAAGCGAGAGGGGGCAGCGAGGGGAAACAATTTAGACGCTTGGGGATAAAATAAAATACGTCTTTAAATCCATGTGAGAAAATGTGGATGGAGGAGGTCTGATTTAGGGGGGAAAGGAGGAGATCAGAGGTGTAGTCCAGTCAGGGGACCGGCCTGTAACCTGCATGCAGGACCCTCGCTGATCAGCAAACAATAGGCCTTTGATATCTTAGCAGGACACAATGAACAAGAAAATAAATCTGACCATCACCAGGGACCTGCAGGGGAATCCCACCACACACACTCACACACACACATATGAATGCACGTGGACTAACACACACACACACTCTCTCTCTCTCACACACACACACACACACACACACACTCACACACACACACACACACACACACACACACACACACATGTTCTTAGTTTAAGTTATAAATGTGACCTAGGGTCTCTATTGTAATCTACCTCAGATGTCAGAAGAGAGAGAGAGAGATAAAGAAGGAAAGAGAGAGAGAGAGAGAGAGAGAGAGAGAGAGAGAGAGAGAGAGAGAGAGAGAGAGAGAGAGGCAGATGAGAACAGCAGGACAATCTAAACAAAAGATTCTCTGGGGTTACTCAATCAACCACTTCCGTCCTCCTACACCTCCTCCCATTCGCCTCCTTCGTCTTTTTATAACTGTAATTTTATGCTCCCTTTCTCTCTCCTTCTCCCCGTCCTCCCCCTATCCTCCCCCCATCCTCCCCCAGAGTAAAGTATTGCATGATCATCCGCAGACGCTGCGCTGAAGGTCGGAGTGGAGAATGTTCTCACAACCTGCCTCTCCTCACCGTTCTGCCGCTCTCCCTAGCTCTCTCTCTCTCTCCCTAGCTCTCTCTCCATAGCTCTCTCTCTCTCTCCCTAGCTCTCTCTCCCTAGCTCTCTCTCTCTCCCTAGCTCTCTCTCCCTAGCTCTCTCTCCCTAGCTCCTCTCTCTCCCTAGCTCTCTTCTCTCTGTTTTTGCACGCGTCCTTCTCTGCTAGCTCTCTCTCTCTCTCCCTAGCTTCTCTTCTCTCCCCTAAGCTCCTATCTCTCCCTAGCATCTCTCTCTCTCCGTAGCACTCTCTCTCTCCCTAGCTCTCCTGCCCTAGTCTCTCTCCTAGCTCTCTCCCTAGCTCTCTCTCTTCTAGCTCTTCGCTCTCTCCTAGCTCTCTCTCTCCCTAACGGCTCTCGCTCTCCCTAACTCTCTCTCCCTAGCTCTCTCTCTCTCCCTAGCTCTCTCTCCCTATATATCTCTCTCCTTTTCTCCCCCTCATTCCCTCTCCCTATCTCTCTCCTTCCATATCACTCTCCCCCCCTCTCCTCTCTCTCTCTCTCTCCTCTTCTCCCTCTCTCTCTCCCTCTCTCTATTCTCTCTCCCTCTCTCTTTCACTCAATTCAATTCAATTTAAAGAGCTCTCTATCTCTCCCTATCTCTCTCTTTCTCTCTCTCCCTATCTCCTGCCCATCTCTCTCTCGTTCGCCCCAGCCTTTCTCACGTCTATTACCAAGTTGAAGAAATCTCAAACATCTGTAACATCTGTACACCAAGCCAATGTGTGTGTGTGTGTGTGTGTGTGTGTGTGTGCGTGTGTGTGCTCCTTACGTATTACTAAGTGATGCCGTCTGATGCAAACATACGAAGGGGGCGCAGTCTGTCATTGATTTGCACGCGGGGGCATGGAGGCCTTCTTTTTCTCTCTCTCTCTCTCTCTCACACACACACTCTCTCTCTCACACACACACACACACACACACACACACACACACACACACACACACACACACACACACACACACACACACACACACACACACACACACACACACACACAGGGCAGTGAGTGGGAGCTACCGGTTCATGTTTTAGAGTAAATTAATGTCACACATCTGGAAGAAGGCTCCTGCTCCACCCTCCGCTGCGCTGCGTTGGTGTGATCCCCAGTTCCTCTCTGCATGTGTGTGCGTGCGTGTGCGCGTGCGTGTGTGTGTGTGCGTGTGTGTTTCCAGTACAGCTCTCTGGGTGCAGACCACCCACTCGGTAAACCAATACAATGATCCAAGGGAGCCAGGATAGATAGAAATAGACAGATAGACACACACACACACACACACACACACACACATGCAACTTATTCCAAAGTCAACCATACATGTTTTTCTCTGAATAGAACTTGTTTCCTCTGATTTTCCTCAGATGTTTACTGAAGAGAAAGACATGTATTTATACTACCTCAACATATCCACTGGCAACATACTCACCTGTAAATAGGGATATGATATCCAGAGCCTTTGCCGTCGCTGCCCCAACCCTCCGGAATTCCCTGCCTCCTAACATCCGAAACTCTGACACATTCACTTCTTTTAAAAACCAACTCAAAACCCACCTTTTCAAGAAAGCCTACAATATCTGACCTCCACCTCCACCATTCTCTTTCACTCTGTAACCTCTATATTTGTATTTGTTTCTGTATCTGCGTACGTTTATGTTGTATGTTTGTTTATTGTGAAGCGTCTTTGAGTACCTAGAAAAGCGCTATATAAGTCCTATGTATTATTATTATTATTATTACCTGGATACTTATAAAGAAGAATGGTTATGACCTTAAACAGCCTGATGACAAATAGGCCTACTGCACTTCCAGAGGGTTCCAACACACACACTGCAATCCCATGCGAAATCATCCACACTTTCATAACACTCGGAAAACGTGTTCATCAAGTTAAAAAAAACCCAACATGATTTCAACCGTTTTGAAAAATGGCTGAGAGCCGACATAGCAATAACTTGGATTCGCCATCGTGATGATATTATTATGAAATATGACTCAATGATTCATATAATTTAGATGAAGAAAAATAGCAATTGTAATACTTAAGGCAATCTAGTAGTTCCGTGATATCTCCAAAGCTAACAGTCTGGCAATAATTGACCCTTTCACAGTAAAAGCCCTTTTCATGAGTCTTCAACAAAGTGATAGCTTTTAGGTCAAAAGGGGCTGCCACTCGTTATCCTGGGTGGTGTCCACCGCACTAGAACACGGGTTCAAAGGTCAAACTCATCAGGCTTTCTCCCGTATCATGTCAATGTCTTAATATCCGCGCACCTGCGCTGAAAGGTGAGGTGAGTCTATAGTGCGACACTGCGGGGTGGGTTCCAGCCTTCAAAGTACACAACAAACTCCCTTTTGCTTTCACGGCAAAACGCGGAAATCTGGGGGGGAGATTTTATTTGACGCCGTTATCGGCCCCGAAGTGAGAAGTAGTGTGTTTGTACATATTCCATAGAATTGGGTGAATCAGTGCACTATCGCGCTCGGCCAACGCTGTTTGCTCAATGCCCGACCGCCCAGACTATTAAAGCCGGAGTGGGTTATACGACTCGACCGCCTCCTTGACTAAATACACTCAGACGTTTCCTCTCGGCTGTCCACGGGTTTTTATTGCTTTGTTGATTGGACGGGGAGGCTCGCACACGCCTTTACATGCGGTCGGAACGGTGTTTGTACGTGCCGGTACGTGTTTCCTAGACTTGACGTTCCCTGACGTTGCAGGGAAGTCACACTGTACTCTCGGGTGGATCGCTCATCATCAACACCATCATCATCATTTTGAGTCATCAAAATTAGAGGGAAGCCTAATGTCTTGGGTTGACCTTACGTTCAACTTATTTTAAGTTATAAAATTAGTAGGGGCACCAAATAAGTAGAAAAATGAATAGAATTACCATCTCTACAGTACCCATCAAAGCCCCTTTTGTCAATAATAATTATTTGTTTGATAACTAAAGCCATAGCATCATCTTGCCATTGTCTGTATCCTCCTTGGCCAGTAACGGACATAAACTCATAAGCACAGTTAAACTAAACTAAACCACCCGTAGCCGATGGGAAGACAAGCTAAAACGTCCTGTCCAGACCCCAACAACCTTAGACAATGTGTCTGTATAAGTTTAAAACCAAACCTGTGCAGTAGACACAATTTCAGAAGCTCGTTTATAGCATTGCGAAACTTCTGGATCCGAGGTTGCCAGATAGAAATTATAATGGCATCACACCAAATGATCGACGTCAACATGATGAAACAGCGCCCTTTAATAAGCACTGTGCCGACCGACCCGTTAGACAACCAACGCCGTCTCCCCAAATTAAAATGTTTGCTTGCGTCAATTACAGCACCCATTGTCATTCCCGGAAGGTTGGATGACCCCACTCTGCGTTCTTTCTCAAAGTTTCTTCCTCGATGATGAAGGGAGTTTTTCTCTTGCCCTTTAGGGATGCGTCACTAATATATGCCCCAAAGCCCCTTGAGACTGTGACTGTGATTAAGGGCTATACAAATACAATTGACTTGACTTGACTTGAGCAAACTTCAACTCAAATCCATCATCAGCTTCCAACCGTCCAACCCACCACCACGTACACAACCACGCACGAGTGAAGGCAAATCCTGTAATAATGATGATGATTTTGCGTGGCCTGTATTTGTTTTACAAAGAGGGTGTCCTGACAGGCCGCACGGTGGGCTACCGAATGCTGCAATGAGTTTGCACACGCTACATATCATTTACACGTCTGACAAAGTCTTAAAGCCTGCATTTGAACCTACAGCAGAGGCGTCAGATTGAACCCGGAGCATAAGCCTAACTATGTTACAGTTGTAACTTTAGAAGTCTTTTTTTTCTCCGTTCGGGACCAACTATGATTTTTTTTACAGGAATGCAGGAATAGCTGATGGCAGTCGACGCGGGTTGAATGGAGTTTACGTTATCTCATTGCTGACAGGTGCCTGAAACCATTGAAATCTGCTATTTGGACAATCCCATTTCAGATGCCCAATTAGCACGAACAGTCGTCAATTTGTGTTTACGTTGAGCGGTTACAGTATGTGCCTAATGCCGCCTATATGGATGTTTCCAGTGGCGACATGAGTATGGATTAGGAACGACTCATTTTAAAGCATTACCTGCAATGTGAGCAACAAAGCAGAGCGATAATTGAATGCTTCTTTTTTTCACGCAGAAATAATCTAACTCAAACACACATGTCACCTCTGACATGCCTAATACTATGTATTTAGAAGATAAGTGCTCGCCTCTATGAAAAGAGGTTACATAATTTTGAAGTGGTAGCTTTTACTTGCCCTAACCTGTTGGATTAGCGACTAGATGGGGTGACGTGGTGTGTGTGTCTTGTGCGTGTGTCTTGTGAGCGTGCGTGTGTGTGTGTGTGTGTGTGTGCGTGTGTGTGTGTGTGTGTGTGTGTGTGTGTGTGTGCGTGTGTGTGTGTGTGTGAATGTGAAAGTGTGCGTGCATGCATGTGTGCATATGCCACGACATGTGTGTGGAGGTGTATGTACTGTCGCACATGTGTGTCTGTCTACGTGTGTGTGTGTGTGTGTGTGTGTGTGCGTGCGTGCGTGCGTGCGTGCGTGCGTGCGTGCGTGCGTGCGTGCGTGTGTGTGTGTGTGTGTGTGTGTGTGTGTGTGTGTGTGTGTGTGTGTGTGTGTTGTAGTGTGGTGTGGGGAAACACAGAGAGAGAGAGAGAGAGAGAGAGAGAGAGAGAGAGAGAGAGAGAGAGAGAGAGCAGAGAGAGAGCAGAGAGAGAGAGAGAGAGAGAGAGAGAGAGAGAGAGAGAGAGAGAGAGAGAGAGAGAGAGAGCAGAGAGAGAGAGAGGAACAAGGGAAACAGAGAGATAGCAGAGAGAGACAGAAGAGAGTGAGAGAGCAGGCACAGAGGCAGAACAATCAATGAGTCCCAAAGAACCTACGAAGTACTCATCATGGACAAGCCCCCTGCGTTATTGCTGGCTGACAGTCCCGCGCCCGGTCGCACGCTTTCCAATAAGCTCTAGGAAAACCACCCAATCGGCCTCCTCTCTTTTTCTTTCTATCGGCCACTTTCACACCAATCAAACTAAATTACGGAACCGACGCTCTTGCATAATAAGACGAGGTGATGCTCTTCTGTTGGTTTGGCTGTTTTGATTATTTTTTCTCTCCTCTCTCTTCCCGTTACTAGCCTTAACGGTTAAACTCATCAATATGCACTACCAAAGCTACATGCTACTCTTCCGACCGGCAGTCTTCTGGTATGCTGCTTGATCTAGTAAAGGCAACAACTTGCTGTTGTCTATTTCAACCTTGAGCTCTATCTGAGGCGCCTGCTATTGCCTTCTGTCTGTCCCATAACAGTTTACATTTCTCCCACTCAGCGAACGTCTCTCGTAGATATGGAAAACCCCAGTTTGGGTCTCCCACCCTCTCATATATTCGGGCCAGTGGCTACTTTAGACGTGAAATTAGAGATGTTATTCGGGAGGATTTTAGCCATTTTATACAACTTTTGCTTTCTGATTTCCCCATTTCCAACCCCCGTCAGACAATCCTTCACCAGAACCAGGCCACCAAATACTACTATTTTGACGAGTATCCCCGTACCGAAACAGGTCCGTCGGGCAGTGAAAGAACTATCGCTCACACACAGGGTCTCTCCGGGCGGGTCCCTCTTCCTCAGTTTGGTGAGGGGGGAATTTCCCTGAACTCTTGATAAGAGTCCCCAGCGCTGGTTGACCCTGAATGCCTGTGGCTGAGCGGTAGAGATTCTTCACACCCTTTTTACTTTTTTTTTAATTTTATTGTTGTTTTTTTTATCGTCGTCCAGACGTTCGTCGCCTCTCTGAGAGGCTGAAGCACACACACAACACCTCCACACCACACACACACACACATAGACACACACACACACACACACACACACACACACACACACACACACACACACACACACACAGAGACACACACACACACACACACACACACACACACACACACACACACACACACACACACACACACACACACACACACACACACACACACACACACACACACGACACACAACAATACACACACACACACAGACACACACCACGACACACACCATCATCAGGATAAGAGACTACTATATTGGAACCCGTGTCCACAGTTCTTAAATTCAATTTCATGTGTATTTAATTGTTTTATTTAAGATTTTTTTTTAGTCTATCTTAGTGCGCTAGGTCCATCTGGGCTTAGCAGCGCAGAGGAGCGGGGAGAGAGGAGTGGGCCTACGGTCGGGGTACAAGAGTAGGAATGGTAGGAGGGATAATCGTATGCGACACCGTTATGCGCAGTTTCGAGCGGTCATCTATTGTGGCTGGAGTTCAGGTTCAGGTTCTGGATTGTCTGTA
>PIJE02000082.1:497119-507119 GCA_002895965.2 Coryphaenoides rupestris | reverse complement strand
ATATGAAGGGAACATTGTGAATCTAATCTTTAACCGCAAGTTGCAACCTAATGATGTCAAGTTTGTTTTGGGATGTTGTTGGGTGCATGTTTGCACATGTGTAATTATGTGTGTGCGTGTGTGTGTGTGCATGTGTGTGTGTGTACAGCTGTGTGGTGTGTGTGTACGATTGTGTGGTGTGTGTGTGTGTGCATGATTGTGTGGTGTATGTGTGTGCGTGTGTGTACAATTTTGTGTTGCATGTGTGGGCGTGACTGTGTGTGTGAACACAATTGTGTTGTGCATGTGTGTGTACGTATGTATGATTGTGTTGTGCATGTGTGTGTGTGCGTGTGTGTGTGTGTGTGCGTACTTGTGCATGGGTTCAGAGGTTAAGAGCTTCAATAAGTGTGTGTGGGTTGAGGATGTGATTGCTTTAAACACACAGGAGGGGTGCGGAGGCAGACATTGTGGAGACAGAGGTAGTAAACTCTCGGAAAACATGCCATCGTATGGTGTTGTGTTTGTCTTTTTATTCATATTCATTTGGTCCAATCAACTGTTCACTGACTCAACTAATCATTTACACATTTATACAGCTTCAGCCCACTCAGTCATTTGGGCATTATATAGTTTCCATCCTGTGTTTTATTGGGTTCTAATTCTTGGATATAGGGCCTACTGGTATCCGTTTTAGTCTAATTATTCTATAATTTATCCATTCTCACTGTATGTGATTAGTTCCCTGTCTATCGGTATTTCTTTCTCACTGTATTAATTTTAATAAGTTATTTATGTCTATTTTTAGTCAGTGTGATTGGTCAACCTGATGTTTGCATTTTGGAAATGCATCCTCCTAAATGTGTCCCTGGATATATAGTAGTCTGTCTATATGTCTATCCACTGAAAATCTTCATTATGAATGAAAAACTGCTTTGCACAATTCATTAGTCCAAGCTGTTGTTTAAGCTATCAAAGAAGAAGGACTGTTTATTTGTTGAACAGATTACATGATTAAGTATTCATAATAAAAAAAATCTGGAAGAAAGAAAATATGGAAATAACCCGTTATAGACATTGGTGTGCGAGCACCCCTAGTGGTCAGCACCAGCATCGCCCACACCCCGTGCTTCCATAAACCAATACTACGCTTTATCGCCCCCTTGTGGTACAGCATGGTGTCACCTGACCTCTGACAATGCATTGACAATGCTCCATTGAGTCCAAATGGCAAAACAACGACTTCTATTTTATAGACTTTGCATCAGACAGAAAAGAAGCGATATGCAGCCAGACAGTCACACGAGCAGGTGTTCCAAACCAGGGACATTTATTTAATATAATGCAGCAGTGGTGATGATTTCACAGAGCAGGAATGGGAGGGGGGATATGTTGAAGATGAGAAAGTGGTACAGACACATACATACAGTACACACACACACACTCACACACATTATCAGACCTTATATTAGAAGTACCAGCCTAGGGGAGGAGGGTCGGGGGGGGGGGGGGGGTGGGGGGAGGGTTGGCTGCATAGGTAACACATGGGAGTCACACAGATACAGACACACACACACACACACACACACACACACACACAACACACACACACACACACACACACACACACACACACACACACACACACCACACACACACACACACACACACACACACTTCTATAACACTTGGCATGGAGACCAGCTCCATTTTAGACTAGCAAGACACACACACACACACACACACACACACACACACACAAAAGGAGTTACAGAGCACAGAGACAGGCTTTGCTAGGTCATGGCAGAACTTTGTTCTCCAGGCGAATACACAGAGGAAATAACACACACACACACACACAAACACACACACACAGCATAACAACATTTGCATAACCACTCTAGGAGATGACATAACAGTATACATACACACAATCTTTTTTTTTTTTCTGCACTTTTAACATGTGAACCTGTGAATTAGCATTAATGAAGGCCAGTCACGCAGGCGCTCTGTAAACAAGTGTGTTTAAGACTCATAGAAATGGACCCTGCTGCCCATTCCAAAGTCAATGAAAAGTCGAAAACTGCATTTTTGGAGAAGTTATAATAAAATTTACTTTAGGTCAACCAATATTATGATACAATTCATTATGTGAATGGAAAATGCATATTGTGTCGCAAAAAATAATAATGAAAATGAAAGCGGAAATAGGCTATATCTTATCATCACGGTGCAGTTTATCAGGCTGTCTTATGTGAAAGCGGAAATAGGCTATATCTTATCATCACGGTGCAGTTTATCAGGCTGTCTTAATTGTTTAAAATATCTATGGAGATGGCATTTCATTACATTACTCATTACATTATTTTCCTCAACGAAAACCACGTTTAGCCTACACACGACAACATGTTACCTTCTGTTCTATAAGTTGGTCCAGTCTACTACAACACACTATGATACTCTCTCCCTACCCTCCTGGTACTGCACACACACACACACACACACACACACACACACACACACACACACACACACACACACACACACACATACACACAGAAAGACTCTCACACACACACACACACACACACACACACACACACTCTAGCTATATACAGCCCATATAACCCACATAAACATACACAAACACAAACTGACAATAGAATTGTACTTGATAAGATTCTATCCCTTAGGTCAGTCAAATCATCTTCCTTAAATTGTTAGTTAGCTATTTCTGAAAGAGGTGAACTTTATCTTCAACGTAACTTGTTTCTTTTAACTCACACTTTTGACTTGACAAAGATGAACCAACAGATACTATGACTTCATTGGATTGGGAAATAAAACTAATAAACCAATTAAAAAACTTTAAAAATCTCAAAAAAATAGGCCTAAATGTATTTTCTTAATGTAATTTCATTTATCTCTCTATTTCCTAACATGAATATTTTTTTTCATATCACTATGAAGTATTAAGTAATAAGTATCAGTAATAATACTGAATTTAAGTATTAAGTATCATTATTAGTATTAACCCACGTCCAAATATCTCGCGGAGACTGTTTTTCAATCTTAGTTGTACCATTTATCTTCTTATTCAAAATGTGATTCATCTCAGACATGAATGGAAATGAAGCGTCCACAGCCCTTCAGACATCTCCCAGCTGTGTTCAAGTACATGAATGTGGACATCAGAAGGTAGCCGACATCAGACACTTCTTTACACTGTTGCACTGTAGCATGACCAGGGCCTATCGGGCTCCATGAAATATGATCTGATTAAACATGTTTCTCTATTTTCTGCATTGTGTGTTTAACATCTCCTCGAGACACTAACCCATCAGTGCAGAACGTCTACAAGGAGAACAGGCCTACACACTGCATTGGAGAACCGGGGAGCGAGAAAAATGTCAAGGTAGCCTGCTGCGGTAGAATAAATAGGCCTATGTACGCTGAGATCTCACCAGCGCATATGGAAACAGTTCTGTAGTCGCTCTCTCGTGTGAAAGAGATGTTTATTCACAACGAGACCAACCGTTGTTACCTCAAGGTTAAATAAACCAGCATCAACCAGTGCATGTTCCTGTAGCCTACAACATGGAAGTCAGTTTGTAACTAAAACTCAAACACTCAACCACAAAGTAAAGGCACTATTAAACATGGGTATCATTTAATAGAATAGGGCGGGTAGGTGTGTGGGTGCGTTCATTTGGGTTCTTATCTGTTGTTAATAGACAAGAGCAGGGTATCTCTGTCTATGATGAGGGCGATGACAGCATTAACTCTAACACTTCCAGTTACTATTTAACACAACAATGCCACACACACACACACACACACACACACACACACACTCAAACACAAACACAAACACACACACACACATCAGAAAGAACTATGTAAGCACACGCACACACAACACACACAGACACACACACACACCAAAACCCATAAAAGTCACAAAATGTGTTGCTAAGCAACAGTAGCCATGCAACCCTCCTGTCACCCCCTCCTCTCCCCCAGAACCATTTTTCCGCTTAATTTACAGTCTGCGCTGACAGAGATAACGGCCCCACTCAGCCCAGTTAAAGTGTCAGTCAACGGCATCGCTGTTTCTGTGTGCCCAACGTCACCACAATCTCATTCTCAACGCCACACACGTTCACCGTGGGCCAGGGAGGATTTGAATAAGTCACACCCCTTTTCACGTGAACACCAACACTAAGAAAGAACGTCTCCTCTTAAGTTTGTCTTCTCCTCCATGTGATGGTGAGATGGGTTCTATGTCTAATATTCCTATCTTTAGATCATATGAATAGGCCTGTAGCTTGGTCTGTCACTCATACATATGACGTTTGTGGTTATTTGAAATGTAAAAAACATCGTCTAATTATAAAAAGGAGTTGGGCAACAATCAATCGTGTTATGTCAACGGCGTGGCTTGTAGAAGGTATGACCGTGCGTGCGCACACCACAGACACACACCAAGTGCTTTAAAGGCCGACAACACAACCTGAACAAAATGCACAAGAAACACATTCCTTAGTGGTGAATATCAATGGAGTATACTCTGTGATTTGTACAAGTCAAACAATGCATAAGTGAACTCTTAAATAAATCTGTTTTTGTCATAACTATGATTATTCATTCTCATCATATCATATCATCATATCATTGGTAGGCCTATATTCATATCATCAATTTCATTGGTAATTTAAGCTCTCTTTAAAGTATGGTCCACACATATACATAATACTTTCAGTTATTTTAAGACAGTTTGATGACATCTTTGGGAAGCAATTGTTGCCTCTAGTGTTTTATCTCGCAAACGTGTCGATATTCCTATATATTCCTCCAGTGTTTTGTCTAATCCAGTCGAAAGTGCACAACTATAATTGGAAAGGTGCATGGAGTCCTGGCACTGGGTGACAAAACAAACGTCTTTATCTCTTTACACGCGTCGTCAAACTAAAGACATATCTCCAGAGGGGAGGGAGAAGACCCGTCTGACTCTGACAACATCTCAAGGGACATCTCAATGCCCTTTCTAATGGGATCCCAATATCGGCTGTTTGTTGTACTGTGTTGGATGTTACAAAAATGCTCCTGGGTTTTCTTTAAACGATCTGTTTTCGAGTGTGCAATAGTGCTTAGTCTTTTAGTCATGAGATTCTACATATATACGTGGGGAGAGATGACGGGATCGCGCATCAATATATCCACATGTAGAGGAAAAAAAGGTCCTATCATTATTCAGAGATATTCTAGAAGATACACAGACACATGCACTGATGATAAAAGGTGGAGGCCTATGTGCCAATCACTACTTGTAAAGTTCCTGATAAGTCATAGGATTGGACCCAAAAACCAAATGAGAGAAAAGGAACGATGAAAAGAGAGATATGTCACGAGAAAGTGAGGAGCGAGGCCGTGGGTTTCGTAGCACCTTAGCCTGCGTCGCCTGTATTTCATTTTCACGAGTATCAATATTCCGGTTTCAACTTTGTGAAACCCAATCCTGCCCGAAGACAGAAGCCAAAAACCTCTGCTGAGCGGCTAGGACTGCAGGATTTTATGAGCCCTATACGCAAAAATGGCTTTCTGGACACAGCAGGAAATCCAATACACTCGGAAACATGAGAACAAGTTAAAGGTGCTGTGAGATTTAGCGTGAAATGCAACGTTTCTCAATGGCGGAGGAACGTAGGGAGGGAGCGAGGGAGAGAGGGAGGTGTTTTTTTTGGTTTGTTTAGTTTTAAAATCTTGCTTTCTCTCTCTCTGTCTGTCTCTCTCTCCCTCCCTTTGCAACTCCTGAATCTTATACACAGCAACTTTAATGATGTAACGTACAAATTAAAAACAAATACTCGGAAATTATAACTGCTCATTTTAGCAACACAAACTCTAGTTTGGACTTGTTTTTATGTGATATTAATTGCAAATGTATTTCTATTTTTGTGTTGCTGTTCATTTAAAAGCGTGACTGTGTAGAGTTTCACACGTCACACAATAGTTCCTGCTATTTGTTCTTTTTGGACGTGAGGCCACAAACCTTATAAGAGATATCTGGACAGAATTGAAGTCTACGGTAAGAGGAAGGCCTACTGGGGACAAGAGTTACTCTACTGCCATCCCATAGAGTCAGCGTTTCAGCCTTCCGTAAGCGGGACACACGACAACACACGACAACATATCTTGGTCACGACAGCCAAACACAGACTGGATCCATCCTTTTTTTTTTCTTCATCACAAGCAAAATGGAAGCTCAGCTTACTAATCACATACACGTACGCACAAGGAGAGAACAAAACATATTCTAAAAACCACCTTGAACCAAATAAACAGACCAAGAGGACATCACTATCCAGTTACTTGAGTTACTTTTGTGTTCATGCAGTTGTGTGTGTGTGTCACACCCTAATCCTTCCCCCACCCACCCCTAGACTCCGTATCTAGACACATTAGATACAGAGTGACCTCCAGCGCTCAAAAACCTTCACGATGTCTCCCCATTTATCAGAAGCTGTTTAGGGCCTGGCAACCCATTCATTCCTCACAGAGACCAACACACTTATATTCTGCACGTTAATATGAAAACTGACTGACATCATTTTGGGGTGTAACGTTTCTCTCTGTACCAGGACCGTATTATTAGACTGTTTATACCCCATTTCCCCCATTAGACACATTCTAAGCCCGTTTTTGCTTCGGAAAACCACCGTTGACAAATGTGTGGTAAAACCGCCGGAGGTTAAGAGACAGCGAGTGGGGTTTGTGAGATGTTTTGAACGCCCCCCCCCCCCCCCCCCACCGCCACCACGGGTCATGGCATTAATCTCCGGTTTGTTAGTTTAGTTTAGTTTCTAGTTTTGTTTCAGAATGTGTATTAACGAGTATGTGCAGCGGCAGCACGACAGACAACACCCAGAGAGTTAGTTAGTATAGTGGGGGGGGCGCGGCGGGGGACAGGTGGCTGTGGGGGTAGAAGAAAAGGAGACAAGGAAAGGAAAGACTCCCACCGTCCCCCAATAACCCCAGTCCCAGAGCTCCACCGCGTTTCCATGGCACCGGAGGGTGGTGTGCTTCGGTGAACGTTTCGTATTGTACGGTGGGCGCACACATTAAGGTACGAATATTAAGGTGGTGGTGGTGGTGGTGGTGGTGGGGGGGCTGTATGTAATATCAGTGCATGTCACTGTCTAATCCGGGGGTTGGTGTCATGTGATCGCTTCATGTGGCGGGTTCACTCGAGCGTTAGTGCCGTTGTATATACGGTATGTATGTGTGTGTGTGTGTGTGTGTGTGTGTGTGTGTGCATAATTGTGTGTTTATGGCAAATTCGAGGCTCCTCCTCCTCATCTTCCTCCTCCTCTTCCTCCTCCTCCTCCCCCTCCTCCTCCTCCTCCTCCTCACTGGGTAGGGGAGCAGTCGTCCAGCTCCAGGAGTTCCTTGACGAGCCTCTCGCCAAACGCGGCCCTGCTGTAGCGCTTGGCGGCGTAGGCGTCGGACATCTTGTACAGGATGTAGGCGTTGTTGATGGCGATGCTGATGGTCAGCCAGAACACCTGCTGCCACGTCTTGTTGGGCTTATGGAAAATAAAATACCTGGCGGGGGGGTGGGGGGGGGTTCAATCATTTACACGATAGCATTGTTTAGCATATTGCATGTTCTTAGATGTTGGTAATGCCCTCAGAATGACTCCCAGCTGTTATGCAGGCAACCTAGCAAATATGAAACTCATTCTATTAGCCTCACAACTATGAATACTAAAAACCTGCTCTATTCTTATCTTCATGTACCACAGTGATATATTGCTGTCTCCTTCAACAAATTGTACTCCTTGTAAGTCGCTTTGGATAAAAGCGTCTGCCAAATGCCCTAAATGTAAATGTAAATGTACATGAACAAGTTGCTTTACAATGGGAGGTTGAGTCTAAGGTGTACGCATTGCTCCATACGCATTTTGGCACGTACACATTTCTACACTTTATATTTGACACCTTAATCTAACCATACCAAACCTTTTCTATTTGTAATATTGTACATTTTGTGTATCATATTTTTCATGAAATATGCTGTTTTACCCTCTTGGACTTTTCTTCATCGCACCGACATTACATGATACATTTGTATGTGTAAGTATGTGAAATTACCACATTCTGATTCTGCTATTCTTTCAAATGATGCACTCGTCCAGATACAGGCTACATTGTATGAATCCCTGAGGTCTTGGGGGCCTGACCTCAGCACCAACACACACACACACACATATGGAACATACTTGCTGTACTTGTCGTCGTATTTGCAGATGTAGCTGAGATGGGCTGCGAAGGCCTCCACGGCCAGTGGACACGGAATCTCCCCACTTTTCCTCTTGATGATCATACCTGACACACACACACATGCACACACGACACACACACACACGCACCACGCACCATACACACATGCACGCACACACACACACACACACACGCACAGGCATACACACCTATTTGATGGACTGAAGTAGACTAAGACATTTTGTGCTCATGTTGTAACTGATGTTTCATTTGAATGACATGAGCAAAGAAATCTGTGTTCAACTAAGGCCTTAGTTGTTCAACACATTTAAAAAAAGTGTGTCAGAGTTTGGGGGAAACAATGTGATTAAGAAGTACATTGTACATTGTATTGCATTGTTTTGTATTTTATGTCGTCTCCAATGGGGAATCAGCACGCATCACACACACGCTGCTCACCTTGCTTGGTGGGGGAGTACGCGTTGGTGAGGAACCTGAAGTGTCCCTTGTTGTACCAGCTGATCAGAGACATGCTGCCCTGCATCATCACCTGCGATTGGCCGCGCTGCACGGCCGTGGACCCGCTGACCAGCATGCACTGAGGCAAGCCCGTGCAGTCGCTCTTCCTGGTGCTCAGGAGGCCGCAGCAGTAGATATCTGGAGAGAGCATGCACACACACACGCACACACACACACACACGCGCGCACACACACACACACACACACACACACACACACACGCACACACAATTAAACAAAGTAGAGAGATTAGTTCTCCATTGTTCCTTTCTCTCTAGCTTGCTCTTCCGTACCGTATTAACAATTCCGACATTATTGTCAATTTTGTGGAACAAAATCGTCCAATTAGAAAGCATTCATCTAGTTTTAGATCTGAATAGATGATCAGCCATTGTGCAATATGCTACAATGCCTCTCAATCGGCCAATCTCTCTCTCATTCAAGGCCGCTCAAAACACACCGCTGAAAAGAGCAACCTGCCTATTCTGTAGCTCTTAGGACGAGATAACCTCGTTCATCAGGCCACTGTTGGGAGGTCTCCCATGTACATAAACAAACAGACAACAACAAATCCCATTGTAACCTGTGGCGCTAACTCGTCTCATTCAGTTGAATTCCAAGGTGAGCCGCCTGATTCGACTCCTGCGGTGTGTCTTTGCTTAGCCTGGGGATGCTATCTCACCGCTATAATTAGGTGGAAGATGGAGAGAGAGATTCCACGCTGAGCAAACAACAGAAGACGCGGGGGACGGGGTGGGGGACGGGGTGGGGACGGAGTTGGGGGCGGGGGGGGGGGGGGGGGGGGACAGATGGAGGCCAGGGACGAAGGGAAAACCTGTCGGAAGGTAAGGCAGCTGAAACAGGCGTAATTACGCAGATGAGATGGATAGAGAATGGATTTTGTGCACACTTTGGGCACGGGTAGCCACCGATTATCCATCTACCCATGAGCCATCTGCTCATCTATCCATCCATCCATCCATCCATCCATTCACCCATTCACCATTCATCCATCCATCCATCCACACATTTACTACCCATCCATTCATCCATCCACCCATTCACCATTCCTCCAACCTTCCATGAATCCATCCATCCACTCATCCACCGATCCACAAGTGTGTGTGTGTGTGTGTGTGTGTGTGTGTGTGTGCGTGTGCGTGTGCGTGCGCGTGTGTGTGTGTGTGTGTGTTGTAATCCACCCATCCATCCATTAATT
>PIJE02000082.1:486331-496381 GCA_002895965.2 Coryphaenoides rupestris | reverse complement strand
ACAGAACGACACAGAAGATAGAAGCAGCAGGCTTGTCTTACTCATATGCAACATACGCACACACACACAACACACACACACACACACACACACACACACACACACACACACACACACACACACACACACACATGCGCACACACACACACATACCACACACACACAACATTTGCGCGCGCACACACACACACACACACACACACACCATTAAAACCCAGCGCCCATATTGCCAACATCTTTTAGTTTTTTTACAAGATGAAAAGACATTAGTCTGATTATCTCCTGGCCGCCTTTGGCACTCAGCTATTGGACTAAGTGACTGAATTGGTGTGTGTGTATTCGGGTGGGTGGGCGTGCGTGTGTGTGTGTGTGTGCACGCGATGCGTACGCATGCGCGTGGGTGTGCATGTGTGTGGTACTGGCAAATGGAATCCATTATCTAGTTTCATTTCTTGAACGCTTTCTCTCCCTTGGCACAATTTGGAAGCAAGGGTCTCTCTATGCAGATAATCAAGCTGGTAAAGTGACTTGTGAATCTCCGCGCCGTGGATTTTTGCGTTGTAATTCCTACATCCGCAAGGGGCCACGGATAACTCAACCGCTTGAGCCCAGCCAACAGCTGCACGGTACCGTGATGTACAACCCGGAAACCCGTCAGGGATGAACATACGTCTCAATTAGCTGTGTAGTTTGGATGGGGCACTACTGCCGCTCAGTGATGGATTGCCACCACACTACTTTTCTGTTTCTGTTTACAGCGATCATTTCTAATCAGAGTCGACCGGAGATTTTGTATTCTGCGCAGCGACATCGCTGCTCTCGTCAACGACAGCATTACGATTCATCCCTGCAGCCCGGGGCCCAGAAGGGACTTGTTTCCCTGCCATGATATCTATTTATTAATGAACCCCTTGGCAGCGGCAAGACTCCTTGCTGTCTTGCCTCGGCCTTTGTGATATACTTATACTGTACTTATACTAGAGGGCTTTTACTCTGATACAACAACCAGCCCTACGTTGAGTGGGAAGAGATTCAGTCTCAAAACAAACAGTCAATCACGAATGAAAAGCAAAACAAAACCTAACTAAGACCTTTATGACATTCAAGACTTATCCCACACCTTCGCCATTAACACCCCCCCATCCCATTCCCCGCTTTACTACAATTGGTCAATTTATCAACAGTGGCTTGTTAGGTGGAGGCGGCGGAGAACCCAAACGCAGGACTCAGACTCGGAGTTCCGACACAATAGACCTTTATTAGGATGTGTCGCGGGGGGTACCAGGACACAACAATGAGACAGGCAGGTCAGGTGACTGGCACGTGGGTGAAGGACTGGCAGACACGTAGTCAGGCAGGCAGGCTGGTAGACTGGCAGGCTGGCAGACCGGCAGGCGGGCAGACTGGCAGGCGGGCAGACTGGCAGGGGGGCGGGCAGACAGGCGGGCTGGCCGGCGGACGGGCTGGCGGACGGGCGGGTAGCGGAGCGGACTGGCGGGAGACGGGTCGCGGTCCATACTGGTTGATACAACGATCTGGCGATGAGTCGTCGGGAAGCCGGGGTTCTTATCTGGTCGTTGATTGTCAAGTGACGACAGCTGGGGACACCGGGCAGGTGCCGCTGATGACGCGGGGGCGGCACCGCAGTCTGGCGCCACGCCCACCAACACGTCGGGGAACCCCGATGACACGGTCGCCACCGTGACATCCGAAGCGAGGAAGCAATGCAGGCGTGGGAGCAGAGGGAGATAGAATCAATACGGTTCTAGTACAGAGAGGAAAATGACACCCAAATGATGATGATCGCATTGCAAAGTACTGTACTGTTTACTGAAAGTACTATACTTTGTATAGTGTTCCTTCCCAACACTTAAACTAAAACTGGGCAGGTTATCATCAATCAATAAACAGTCAATCAATCATTAAATCAATCAATCAATCAATCAATCCATCAATCCATCAATCGAATGTCATTAGTCATTCATTGTTCCATGCCGTGGAGAGGCTAGCATACCGGAATAACCTCTATTTTTAGTTCTATCTCTTATCTTGATCTTACATCTGTTTTCCATTTAAAGAGGATTTTTGCGACATAACCTGATAAAAAAATCAAATAAATAAATAAACAAACCGCTGCATCTCGTGATTTATTTTAGAGGACAGAGAGGTATGTGTGTGTATTTGTGTGTGTGTGTGTGTGTGTGTGTGTGTGCGTAACAGCACTGTGGTTGCAGGTAAAACACAGAGTGTTATATAAGTGGTGCTCGGTGTGTGTGGGTGTGCTGGTGGTGGACGTATAAAGGTGAGCGGGAGGTCGCGGCCAGCGCACCGTAACCCAGGGACACACACACACACACACACACACACACACACACACACACTCACAGGACCCATCCAGCCACATGATGGAACATTTGGCTGAGGCGTACACTGTGTGCCATATTATTCATACAAATCTGACAGCTGCTAAATATCAGTGTGGGAGTGTGTGTGTGTTTGGTGGCTGGCTGGCTTAATTGGCCTCACCTGGCCCAGTTAGAGTCTGGGGGCGGGGCTCCGGTGCATTGGCTAATCAGTGCACCACAGGTTAAGTCAGCCACCAGCACACACACTCAGGAGAGCGGGTGATAGCTGGTACCATCTGCTCCATGTCATTTCATATCAACAATTGCAATAAACCAGTTGCAAACGCAGGCACCACTACTGCCTGCGTCATTGGAGGAGCCCTGAACTAAGCCACTTACAGTATGTGGCCACATAACCCTGACTGACCCCAGAAACAGTTAGGGTTATGTATCTTGTTGACACTTAGCTAAGCAGAGCCGGGGATCAAACCAGCAACATTCCGGTTACCAGACGACCATTCTGCTTCCTGAGCCACTGCTGCCTGTGTGTGTGTGTGTATGTGTGTTACCTGGCAGATGAATCCAGTAGATGTGCACTGTCGCACCCAGAGGCTGAACTTCCTCTTCTTCCTCTTCCTCAGCTCTCTCTCCGTACACGTGGTGATGAAGACCGGGTCCTCGTCTATCAAGGGTTCATGCAGGACCTACCACACACACGCACACACACACACACACACACACACATACACACACACACACACAGAATGTATAATGTGTGTTTGGGTGTTTGTGATGAGAGATTTTCAGGGTTAGGGAATAAATTGTCAATTAATATCATCACACGTTTGCAATGTATTTCTGTCTCTCTGTTTCAGACCGATAGTGAGGGGAAGACACAAATAGAGTGAGACCGATAAAAGAAGGAGAGGGAGAGAGAGGTAGCGAGAGAGATACAGAGAGAGAGAGAAACAGTGAGAGAGACAGCGTGTCCTATTCCAGTTTTTTTGTCTGTATGGTCAATTATATATATAGTGTGTGTGTGTGTGTGTGTGTGTGTCTGCACACATGCATGTTCTCAAAATACACAACACTGCTCGGCATAAATGTCAAACAGTGTACAGCTCTTCTCTACTCGTTCTGCCTGCAAAACACTTGCTTCCACTCCGTGTTCCTCTGTCCCTATAGCATTGAATTGTGACCAATCCCATGCTGAGTATTATTAGTTAATAGTATTTGTATACAAGGGTATGATTCACACTGTGTATACTGGATGTATTATTCAACAACATGCATATATGCATTATCAAAGTCAGATTCACTTCTGCCAAACCAAATCCTCAATGTTTTATTTTTTTTACGTTGTTGTTGGTCATATGTTTTTGTCAATTTTTTCGTCTGTCTTGCCTGCTTACTGACACCCACTATATTAATATTTACCATGGACATTTTCCATGACATATAATTTCCTGTGTTGGAGACCATAAATCCTATTAATCATTGCCTATTCTTTCCTCGCTAACAACTGTGATCCTGCCCTCTCCATTATCTCTTTATTTTGTTCTGCATGTTTAACAGAACACACTTTAGTGACTTTATTTGACGTATCATCTGGTTTTGGGGTAATCATACGTTACGGATATAATGAAGATATATAGTACAATTAACCTTTTATGCACCCTAACAGGACCTAGGTTGTTACTACTACTAGTAGTACTACTACTACTACTACCAATACTAATACAACAACTGAATCCTACATACATTTCTTGATACTGGTTATTTATTTTATATGTGCCGAAATATACTGTATGTACACATACATCATTGAATTATCTCTGGACCTGCTGTCTCTCTCTCTCTCCCTGGCACCGAAACCCAGCGCAAGAAACAGACTGGCCTACATACACACACACACACACACACACACACACACACACACACACACACACACACACACACACACACACACAGACCACAGACACCCACGTCTGATATGACTTGGATGCCCTCATTCCTTCACTAAAGTATTCTTGAAATAGGGAAAACTCATAAACAAGTGCCGGGGAAATAATAATATATATATATACTGGTATTATTCTTCCAGATAAATATACAACAATATTAAACTAATTATTGCGCTGTGTTACCAGCCAGAAGCATGAAACACCGTTGGATGTTTGTTGATCCACAATGATTCTTGTTTTATCTGCTGTACCTGTTTACAAAGCTAATGAACTTATTCGCCTCTTTGCCACCGTCAACCAGCAAGACATCAAACCAACTCAGCATGACGGTACATTAAACTCAATGTACCACCAACGCAAACAATAACCCGAGTAAACGACCCCCATTATCAGATTTGATCTGCGGGTTGTAGAAAGCACAGTAAGTACTCGGATGTGTAGACAGAGGACGCAGGATAGTGTTGTGTAGCGGCCAGCGATGTTCCACCACCAGCCACCAGAACGTTCTGCGCTCCAGTTCAAACATTTTGACTTTGTCTTCATGTCCTGAATACTGTGCATCGACGGGCCGAGAGCCCTAACCCCTATCCCTTGCTCTTTAATGACATGCATCTGAATTCACTGGGAGTCGCTCTGCGATAAAAGCCTCTGCCAATGACGACATAGTCAATAGTTAATCGGATGTACAGAGAGGCCCATACAAGTTATGAATGCGGCGAGTGCACAGGCATAATTTGACGGACGATAGAATTCTATCTGTTAATACATGTTTTTTAAATGTTTTTACATTACTAAACATTATTCGTCTTAAAACATTACATGTGTTTTTTTTTCCTCCAATCAATTAATTTTAAAAACCAAATGACGCCAGTTGGGCCACTGGATTTCGATCACAGATCTGTGAATCTGGGATTTTATACTGAATACTATAAATCTGGTTATGCTGAAGAATATGTTTTCAATGGGCACAAGTGAGAAAAAATCCAATGCATGCAAATAGGCTCATCATCATAAGTCATCGTTGTGATGTAGCGCGCGTGTGACCTTGAGCGACCTACACACACCTGTGTCTGCGAGGGTCTGAACGTGTGGCTGAAGGACTGTTGGGCAGTGAGTCCAGGAAGGGCTGGAATCTTGTACAGGCCCTGGTTGCAGCCCTGGGAAGGCCGGAACGCCACGATGTGGAAGTACTTGAGGATCTTCTCGAAGCGCGCCTGGCTCATCTTCAGCGCGATGCTGCGGTTGCTGAAGAAGCCGGCGCTCCAGATGCTGAGCACCGACTCGCAGCGGTGCACGCTGGTGGACACCACGAAGCCCAGGAAGGCCTTCATCTCCTGGGCCGTGACCGGGCGCCAGCCCTCCTCGGAGCCAAAGCGCTCCTGGAACTTCTTGGCGTACATGTTGGTCTGCGTCACCATGTTCTGGATGCAGTTGTCCGGGACAAAGAGCTGGAAGAAGTCCAGCGCCGTGGAGTCGACTGGCATCTTCTGGGCTGGACCTGGAGGAGGACGGGGAACAGGAAGAGAGAGAGAGAGAGAGAGAGAGAGAGAGAGAGAGAGAGAGGAGAGAGAGAGAGAGAGAGAGAGAGAGGAGAGAGAGAGAGACAGAGAGAGAGAGGGGGATAGAATAATGAATGAGAAGCAAAGTTGAGATGAAACATGAGCGAGGCTAATGCACGCTAAACTCTTGTAGGCTTTTTAGTTATTACGTTTTATTTTGGCATATGGATCCTCTCTCCATTTTGGCCACACACTCTCAAATGTCTCCTTCTGACACTGAGTCACGGGTGACGTGAGCGTGTGGGTTTGTTTGGACAGGAGGCTGCACTGGCTGAAGGAAAGCTGATCTTGGCTGAACTTACAAAAAAACTGTTGCTATGATCGCAAGCGCCAACAGTACACCGGGAATATGTAACACAAGTCGGGGATGGGATGTTATCCAATACCCTTATCTTACAGACACACATCTTCATATTAGAGTGGCCGCAAATATTAAATAACCTTTTATTTTGAAATATCCACAAACGCAATGTTGCCGCTGTGTGTGGTCTGCTCCAGAGCCCTATAGGCCAGCGGTCACGAAACGTTATACAGTGACGCCCGCACACCTTGACATCCCTAGGCCACCACAGGCTCCTCATACTTTATTTCTGGGGAAAATCATCATCAATTCGGCTTGCTTTAGCATGCTTGGCTGCTCAAAAAAAGCTTCGCGCTCCTCCGTGTCTCGCGTGAGCCACAATACATGCAGCGCCTATTCTAACACTGGAGCCTGTTCAGTCAATGGTGGCTGCACTTGATTTAGTGTACGCTTCGGAGAAATTGTTCTCGAGAAATGTAGAGGCATAAGGATTCAATTCTTCTGTCGCCGTAATAATAATAATAATAATAATAATAATGCAGGCCCGGCCGCCACTGCACAGGGTCTCTCCAACTTGCAACTCGTTCCGTCTCATTCCCGAACGGCATCTTGTTGAGTAAAGCTAATTATCTTTTGAGTTGTTTTTCGGTTCAAAAATAAATTAAGAAATAAATACTGCACCAACATTATTTTCCAGGTCTTGTTCTGAAACCCACACACATTTTGTTAAATTGAGACAGCGATTTGGAAACACTTACGAGGGAGACTGTGGGCAGTGAGAAGAAAACAGCTCTGCTTGATTAACCATGACAATCTCATTAGCTGCTTATAAAGAATGTGTGCAACAAGTACAGAGCTAGATGGCTCTCACTCGCTCTCTCCACCTCTATCCTTTCCTCTCTCTTCGCTCTATTCCCCTCTTTTCCTTCTCTCTCTCTCTCTCTCTCTCTCCTCTCTCTCTCTGCTCTCTCTCTCTCTCTCTATTCCTCTGTATGTATGTATGTATGTATGCATGTATGTATGTATCTAGTTATCTATCTCACCCTCAATCTCTCTCTCTCTCTCTCTCTCTCTACCTCTCTATATCTCTATCTGTCCATCTTGATAGATAGAGATATATTATTGTATGATTATATGATATAACGTGTCATCTGTAAGGTTATAATTGCCAAAACAACCAACCAAAAAATACTGTGGCTGGGAAAGGAGTTAAGAGCAGTTGGAAGCAGCGCAGGCAGAGATCGCGGGCAGCACCGCATGCGATTCCTGTGGCCAGACGGCCAGAAATATCCATGAGTCACGGCTCAAACCATCCCATTCATTTGCATTCCATTAGACCATGAAAACTGCCTCAACAAGGCGCGCCAAGGAAGGTCGAGGGAGTCCCCCCTAGACACAGATGCACATACCTAAATAATAAAGCTAGACCACCACATTGGGGCGCAGTAGCTCATGGGGTTACGAGCGGGTCTGGCAACAGGAAGGTTGCTGGTTCGATCCCCGGGCTCCCGCTAGCTAAGTGTCGAGGTGTCCCTGAGCAAGACACCAACCTAACCCTAACTGCCTCCTGACGTGTTGGTTGTTACCTTGCATGGGTTGACAGCCGCCGTCGTGTATGAATGGGTGAATGTGAGGCAACTGTAAAGCGCTTTGAATAAAAGTGCTATATAAATGCATCCATATAACATTGACCTCTCGTTCAACTCAATCATTCCCCTGAATCACATCTTCATGAATGTTAATTACTGCTATATTCAGGTTCTATTCAGAACCCTATCGAATACAGACAAGAAAGGTGACAATGTCTAACAGACATTGTTGTAATAAGCGAAGGAATAGTTCGCCCTTTCAACATGGTGCCCGCCAACAAATATTAGCTCCTGGGTCAAGCTATTAGCAAAGTGTAAATCTCCTAGACTGTCATTTTTTTTCTGTCTGCTGGAGCCATTTAATGGGGCTTTCACAGTCGCGTATTCAGCAATGGGAGCTTATGTGTATTTAGCGTGGATTACCAGCTTGACACAGACCCAACATGCACACTGGGTGAGATCATGTTAGATGTTAAAGAGCAAGTGAAACACCAAGTTGGAGGAAGAGGGCCTTGTTACAGAGGTTTTGATGTAGTCATAGTTACAGGGTCTTTGTGTGAGGGCATATCTGCATCATGTCACCATGTTGTCAATATAAAGCCATGGTCTCCATGTGTTAGAATAGTGCTTCTCAAATTATTTTTCCCAGCCAAGTACCCTTTAAAGTTAAAATGCTACGATGTTACTATTCAGATTTATTAAATTGTATTAAAGGTATTTTCATAATCAATATTAAAACAACAGAAACGTGTTTGTTAATGTTCTGAGCACCCCCTTGCAATCCTTACACGCATCTCCATTTGAGAAAAACTGTGTTAGAACACACAATCTTGTGTAATGTCTGGTTTTGGTCACATCTTGCTCTTGTGATATTGAAGTAAGTGAAGCTACTGCCACCTATTTATGTAAGACAATAAACAAACCGATTTCATAATTATCAGAGTTTTGTTGGAACTGCCAAGGAGACATTACAGGGTGTGCATGTGTGTGTGTGTGTGCATGTTGGGTGTCAATGCGTTGCCACACTGAGAGGCATATTGGTAGAGATTAGACTACCAGAGACAGATTGACAGAGAGACTAACAGGGACAGGCCTGTAGAGAGTATCAGAGACAGACTGACAGACAGACTAATGGAAAGTATCAGTAAAAAAAACCACTCAGTAACCACTCAGTAAAATCTATAAACCAGGCTTCACATCATGATAAGAACGGGATAGCTTATATCATCTGACTCCCAAGCACCGCAATAGGAAAACGTGCAGTAAATCTAATGTATCGGCACAACTTCCATGTTATATTTTCTTCAAATATAACATTGGACAGTGATGTGTGAACATTTGGTGATGTGTGAATGAGCTCAGAGACAACCCGAAGTTAGACGTCTTCATCCTGGTTGTTGTATTGTATGGAGGTGTGCCTCACCACAGCAACAGACAGAGAGACAGGCAGGCAGACAGACAGATAGACTGACAGACAGACAGGCAGATTGAGAGACAGGCAGACATATGACCAGACAGACGGATGGACATACGGCCATACATACAGACACACAGTCACACACACACACACACACACACACACCACACACACACACACACACACACACACACACACACACACACACACCACACACACACACACACACACACACATGGACAGACAGAGGGCCATACAACCAGACTACCAGGCAGACAGACATACAGACAGACAGACAGACAGAGAGATGTAATGGGCTGGGTGTAATAAGTGGAACGTTGTCTAGTTCAAACCTGTTCTTATCCTGTGAGTGCGTCTGGTCGTGTACCTGCTGATGTGGAGAGCTCTCTCTCTGCAGCCACTGCTGGAGATATGTGACATGAGAATATGTCCACTTACCTCTGAAGCTTGATTTAGTTCCCTGGCGTCCCCTCCCCTCCCCCGCCGCCTCCCCCCCCCCCCCCCCCACACACACACACACACACACACACACACTCACACACCGCACCGCTGAGCACCACCTGGGCCAGACAGACATGCTAAACAAACACGCATTTCGAGATCCCGTCTACACACACACACAGACACAAACACACACACGCACCCACACACCTGCCAACACCTTTATTTGTATTATTTAGTCCTGAGTCCAACCAATGGCACCAAGAGAGTCTAGATTAACCATAATAATAGGATACAGAATGTGTTTACAGACACACACACAGACACACACACACACACACACACACACACACACACACACACACGTAGAGTACATTCTGTACTTCTGGCTCATCACAATTGTTCATCCTACT